>JAVJIF010007815.1:0-189289 GCA_038442645.1 Agave tequilana
CATGGCCGGAAGAAGACCCAGAGGACAACCATGAACCAAACGAACAGCGGGCAGCAAAACATTCGGATGAATGACGTCACCCGAAGAAGATGGCACCACGCACTTCTTCAGCCAGACTGTCAAGAAGCCAGCCAGCAGTGCCTTCCGGGACATCGGCCGGCGAGCCTGATGATGGAAACTCCGAAGGACATCACCCTTCTCATAGGGACCATCATCTTCTTTCACAACTAGATCCCCTTGGAAGTGCTTTTGCATCTGGTCAAAGATGCCTTCATCAGCAACTCACAGTGAGCCGCTTCAGGAGCGTTCTCCATATCTAGGAACAAATAATCTCCCCAGCTCTTCAAGCTACAGGAAGTTCCCTTACTGCCCCCATACATACTGAAGCAAATGTACAAGTGGCACATTAACTCCCTGTAGGTCTCAAACAAAGCGGGCTCCTGCTTCTCCAGAAGCGCCAATTCTGCCTCGCACGGGAAGTATTCTTCATAAGGAAGAGACCCAAAAGGCTGAGCAGAGACTTCCCACATCTCATGCAAGGCCATACCCAATTCGCCAACAGGGGTAAAGAAAATCCCTGAAGTTGGGCAATACAATTCAAACATGGCGTAGAAGCACGCCACGTTCATCTCAATGCCGTAGCAGGTCGCCCTGACGGCCTCATAGAGGTTCAGCCTCTCCAGATCCTCCTCGAAATGAGCGAGGATGTATACAGTGAAATCCTTCCACCATGCCTTCGGAGGGTGAATCCAGCCTGGAGTCCTGAAGTCAGTGGCTGGGTAGTTCCCATTGACCTTGCAGAATTAGTTGCCAAAGGTCAGCGCCACCGCAGGATTTTCTCCCACTGGGATCTCTCGGGACACATTCCCAGGATGTAGACCCATTATGCAACGAGGAGGCCCCGCTCTTGCATAACCAGGAGACTGAAGCATCAATTTCCCTATGTGGATAGAGTCAGTACTCCGGCTCACTTCCCATGACATCTTTCGAGCCTGCGTCACGCATTCGAAGGAAGACAATGAAAAATGTCGCTTGTAGGACGGAAGGTAGAACTTCTCACCATCCAACTGAAAAATCCACTGCCCTTCCCTTGCCAGTAGTTGGTGATCAGGGTCTGGCGCGGCATCCCCGAACATGAAGTCGGGCTTCCCGTAAGTTCGACGATCGATATCTTCAAGGGGAGCCGTAGTCAAAATACTCCTCGTGGTGTATTGATCACCACCATGAATAAGCGTATCTCGGACAAGAGAACTCCGCTCACTAAACAGAGAAGCCTGCCCTTGAAATTGCAGGCTGATATTGCCGTCCAATCCCCTGGTCATCCCAAATAGACTGTTCAGAGGACCAGGAGTGTAGTGCACTGCAGGAACAAAGAGAAGCTATGATTAGTTCATCAGCCAAGCAGAGGCCCAAACAAAAGCACAATTTTCGTTTAAGACATAGCTTCGCTCTCTGAGTAAATCTAGCATAGCAATAGCTTCAACAAAGCTTAGCCTCACAGTCAAGTCCGCATTTCGCAGAAAATGTCCAAGTGTTAGCTTCGCTTCAAAAAGCTTAAGCAGAAGGCGGCACAGCCCTGAGGACTAACTTCGTCAAAAGGGCATTATGGTCAAAAATTAATCATTAGTCCTTTGCGGTCATGATTGAGAGGACAGACCCATATCCTGTTGTTCAACAGGATGAAGACAGTCTAAGGGATAGCTTCGCCTAGAAGCTTAAAGAAGAACTCTTCAGTTCTTGAATTCCCGTTCAAGAAAATAAGGAAAATGCAGGGAAATGGATTCCCTAACAATAATAGATCATGCTCGATCATTCTGGATTCATCCAAAGATAGCCAAACATCAGCTTTAAAAGAGAAACGGCAGTCTCTAATCAAGATGGGGAGTCCCTTACCGGCAATTGGTCGTTCGATGACTGGAGGAGGAGAAGGACCCTCCTCTGCAGAAGTTGCCACTTCTTTCCCCGCTCGTCTCTTGGGCGCCATTGAAGAGCTACAGAAGCTTTCAAACTTTTTAAATGGAGAGGAAAGAGGAAGAAGAAGAGTCAAAGGTCTCTAAAAATTTCAAGTAAAAAGATCTGCTCTTTCTCAGCCCGATCGGGCTTTTATAGGCCAATCAGCGCCTGGAACGATGCCTCAAAAAGGGCACATGCCGCCGTTTCGAATTAATTTGAAACGCCGCCTAAAGCGCCTTCCCGAGAAGCGCTGCTTCAGTCACTAAGGGTTAACCTCGCCATAAGTCAAAGTGCGGACTTCGCACAAGTTCATCAAGAACTTCGCCAAAAGGGTTGCCTTAGCCCGCTAAAGGCACAGTTCGCCGACATGCCAGTTTCGCGCGAAGCTCATTCAAAAAGGACCCTGTCCTTAACTCTGCACGAAGTTCAGCCCCGTTATAGCCAAATTCTCAAAGAAGGCAGGCAAAAATCAAATGAGCAGAAAATGAACTTTCATTGATTTAAGAGGAAAGGTACATTGATACTACATCAAGGTTGTGTTTCATACAACAGATTCAGTTGATCAACAGGATCATTTGCGCAAAAGGCACACAAGTGGTTTTATCTGCTTTCAAGCTAGACCAACTGGACACGAAAGGCCTTCCTCCTGCACAAGGCCGTAACCAGAACAAATGGTGCCACCGGGACAGATGGTGTCATCTGGACAGATTGTGCCACCAGGACAGGGCCATGATCCTTCACATAATGACAGATTTCGCCACCAGGAGGCTGGATCATCTTTGATTAAAACCGGCAATGGACTCATCGCCACCAGCAAGTTGGACCTTCTATGATGAAAGTGGACAATGGGAAGGTCAGTGATCTCATAGGTGACGTCCGCTTTCCCGACGTGGATCATCTCAGATAAGCGGCTACCAGCCTCACCTCAAAAGGAATCATCTCGGATAAGCGACTGCCAACAGTCTCTGGGACACGCATCAGCTGCCCCAGTTTGTTCCTCCTGCTTAAAAGTAAAGCTTCAACCGGGGAAGCATAAGGTAACTTTTCGGTCTCTTTCGTCAAGTCACAAAGTTGGCGAACATAGCTCACTGCAATGCAAATCAGAACAGATTAGCAGTTAAACACGGGAGAAGCTGCAAAAACACTAAGTCAGATTCTTTGGGGCGAAGCAATCCGATTTTAGTTAAAGCAGAGGATAACTCTCGCTTGCACAACAATGATGGGCTAGCTCAGCAAACGCCAAGTCCTAGTCTCGCCTATATGGCTAAGCCAGACTGATCCTATGGGACACAGTCTTAGCCTCACCTATATGGCAAGACTGGCTCAACTTTGAAGAGACTAAGTCCCAAGTCCTGCCTGTGCAGCGGACTTAACATGCAGTGATCTTTCTCTGATCAAGTCAAGATGATAGCTTCGCTAGGAAGCTATGCTGAAATCCTTAACATGCAATCAGCCAATTGCAAAATGAAGAACAAGGGAAACTAATCCCTGAAGCAGCTGTTAAATCTAAATTGAGGGAGATGAATTCCCTAAAGTTGGTGAAGTCGTTGAATGATCAAGACTTACCGCTCCTTGGCCAGATAATGACCAGAGTGGGCATTCCCACTAGTTCAGAGATCTGAGTATCTCTCTCAAACCAAGAGAAGAGGAGAAGAGCAGATCACTTCTCTTCAGAGGACCTCAAGTGTCCTATTTATAGGCCCCATGGCCTGAGCGCTGCCGCCTCAAGCGTGGAAGCACGAGCGCATTCAAGGCATTTACTGCGCCTTGAGAAAAGGGACGGTTTCCCTTGAAACCTTGCAAAGGAAGAAACGTCTCCCTCATAAAGGCACTCATGACGCCTTGAAGAAAGGGAATATCCTCGCTTGGAAACGCGCGAGGGGAGAATATCTCCCTCGATCAGTGCGAGAGAAGAAGTAATCCTTCTCGTAACTGGCCCACGGCAGTTGGCATTGGGAAAGCAACAGATGTTCCAGAGCGAACCTACCTAGCCGCGAAGCTACTCAGACGTGAATCTAAATGATTCCTCGGCGAATCTACATCCTAAAAGGCAAAGTTCAAAGCGAAGCTGAACTCAACCATCATGGCGACGTTCATACTCCACACACCACCGATCAAAGCAGTTCAAAGTGTTTCAAAGTCTGAGCTATTGCAGACTTTTGAAAACTTTGAAGGGGGTCTTGTTGACACTTAAAAAAGACAAGATTCTTATTGGTCCGAACAATGTCTAAACTTGTTGACATTTACAAAAGACAAGTGACAGACGAGCTGAAGACCAGTTTTCACCCATCTCCGAGGGACAGGGAAGCAACTTGGACTCCACTGATCCAGCAAGCAGACAGTGAACCCGGATTGTTTCTAAACAGACCTCAGCAGGTCTAAGGTGCTAGCACTTAGCATCGCATGAGCCCAAAGGGATAGCCTCGCTTGAAAGGCTAGTATCACCCGACTTCGCCTTGAAGCCATCCAAAGCCTCGCCAGGAAGCAAACTTATAACTTCGCCACAGAGGACTTCTAGCTCCGCCGAAGGGTTTCTTTCGGACTTCGCCAGAAACCGTCTCCAGCTCCGCTGTGAGCTCAAAGCGGGCAGCGCCGCTATTGGTCTGCTATGGTCAACCTTTGACCAATCAAATCTCCAGATGAGATCAGATCTAATCAGATCAAATCCAATTAAGATCAAACCGGAGATCAAATTCGGCAGTTGATTGCCACAATCTCTTGACTCTCTTAAAAACGAGTAAGAGGATCAGGAGAGATCTTTCAACAATATGGAAAGGATCAAAACAAATCAAGAGGATCAACCGACCTGCCATTTCTAGCTTCGTAGAAGCTGATCCTAGCCTCGCAGCAAGGCTACTTTCCAGATTCAAACAGATCCGATTCAATCTGTTTCCATATCTTCAAGGGACGGTTATACCCTTGCTCTCCCTATAAATAGCCCATGTAATACCCCGTTCCCGGAATACGTACTTAGTTGCGTATTCAGATTTTCGGTCGTATTTTTTCGATTTGTTTCCTGTATTTATTCTGTATTATGAATTCCTTATATGACTGTTTTGTCTTGGATTTGGATTCGTGGATTCGGGGTCAGCCCTAGTCTGAACCGAAGGCCCGATCCTAGAGTATTACTCGATTTAGACATTCTGATAATTAGAATTGACCGATTTTAGTTTTGAATATCATTTTCCAATATTACATATTTTCTATGATTTTCTAGATTTTTCTGGAATTAAAATGAAAGTCTTCAAAACCGGTGTCGGCCAGTGCCGCTGACCGATTCCTGGATTTTTAATTCTTAAACGGTTTGGAATTTCTAAATGATTCTTTAGACATTATTCCTTAGAATCATATTTTCTACCTACATTCTTTTTCTGAGGATTTTTGGATTTTATGAAAATTCCATCGGAGTCGGTAGATAACTGATTCCGGGATTTTTAGTTTTAAAACTATAAAGTATTTCTTCAAACGGATTTCACTATTGGTCTTTATATATTATTATTGATTTTTGGTAATTATTTCGGGTCGTTCCGAGATACTTGAATTTCGGACGATTCCGGTATTTTTCCCGGAAGATTTCTGCATCCGCAACTGAATCCCGGGAATCCGCCACTTCCATTATTTTCATCTTCTTTCCCAAGAAAATATCTTCTCATTATAATTTCCTTTTCCTTTTCCTTTTCCTTTATTTCTTTCCTTCCTCCACTAACCAAAGCCTTTTCCAATTTTTCCAATAATTCCAATTTTCCACATAATCCCACTCACTTTCACTTAATCCTTTTTAAATCCCACTCATTCTCTCTCTCCCCCATGGCCGGCCAAGTGGCCAAGTGAAGGACACTCACCTCACCTCCCCACTTTACAAAAACCCCCCTCTCTTCTATCATATTTGCACCTCCTTCACAAAAGTCAAAACCTATAAATACTTTTCCTCTCCTTTCTTTATTCATTCTCACTTCAACTTTCTCTTTCTTCTCTTCCCTTCTCTTCTCTTCACCAAAACCCTAACCTCCTTCAACTTCTCTTCATCTCCATCACCACAACAACAACCACCAACTCCCAAGAGATCACCAAGGTCATTTTCCTCCTCCTTCATCACCATAGGAACCACCACCACAAGGTCATCAACAACTCCAAAGCCCCATCTTCTTCTTCATCAACAACTTCCAACACTACCTCCATCACTCCTTCACTTGTACTCCTTTTTGGTAAGTAATTTCCCTCACCAAGACTTGTACAA
Source organism: Agave tequilana (assembly GCA_038442645.1). Lineage (NCBI taxonomy): Eukaryota > Viridiplantae > Streptophyta > Magnoliopsida > Asparagales > Asparagaceae > Agave > Agave tequilana. Next base: position 6,191 of record JAVJIF010007815.1, read on the forward strand.
CTCTTAGTCTACTTATGTTTGCTTATTCTTGTTGATTTGTGTCTTCAATTCTTGTTATTTAGCCATCAAACACAAACCCTAGAAAATCTGTTCTGTTTACTGTTTCCAGTCGATTAGTCGACTTGACCTAGAACCTAGTCGACTAGAAACCCTTAGCTGAAACGTAGCTTTTTCTGAAACACAGTATTAGTCGACTTACCTTAGATCCTAGTCGACTATAGATCCTTAGTCGACTACACCCTTGACCCTAGTCGACTAACTTTTCCTGAACCAAAACCTTAACTCTCTGTATCACAGTATTAGTCGACTTAGCCTAACTATCAGTCGACTTGTCATGTCTGTTAGTCGACTACCCCTATGACCCTAGTCGACTAACTTTTCCTGAATCAGAATATCAACTCTCTGGAACCCAGTATTAGTCGACTATATCAGACTGTTAGTCGACTAACCCCTTTATTAGTCGACTACTCATCCTACCCTAGTCGACTAATTCTGTCTGTTTGTTACAGTTATTTACCTTCTCAAACTTGGATCTTATACTTGGTTTATATGTTGTATATTATACTTCTTGACTTGTATCTTGACTAACATCGTCTTCACTTCTCTCTTTCTCTCTCCTCTTCACTCTACATATATATATCATAGTTTATGGCGTGCCCCGGATTTCGTGGATTTCGGATCTTTCGGCGCTTTGGGGTTTAGGCGAGTATTCTCACTCGCTACTTTCTTGTATGCGAGTAGTCTCGCCTCTATTTGAGTTTCCCGTTTCATCGGTCGATAAGTATTTCGCTTCTTATTTCCATATTCATGTATTGCACTATATTGCTTGTATTATGGTAGCTTCATCTTGTGCTTGTACCATGCTTATGATATGCTTGCTTCTTTATCGTATACCATGCGTGGCCGACCCTTCGTGGTCGTTGGGCTTTGAGTCACTTCCATGTTACTACTTGTCATTGCTTCAGACTTGTTAGTTGTATGCTCCCTTTTAACACATGTATATCACCTGACCTCTAGTATGTTATCACCTGACCACCTGACATGCCACTATCTGGCAAGACCATCTTGTTATGTCATGACTTACCCAGACTTATTATCAATCCATTGTTATGCATGTTACTTGATATACATCACCATTTATCATGCTATCTCTTGACACCAAGCATGATACACCGATTCTTATAATTATCACGATAGAGGGAATGTAGTACCTGATTACTGTTATGTACTGATCACTGTTATGTATTACTGTTATGATATTGCTCATTCCCGAAATCTGATAATTATGTTCATAAGCTATAAAAAGGACAACTTGTATGGGTATGGGAGGAAGTGATGGATGCCGGAATGATATCTTGCTTATAGTGGTGGGGTATAAAAGTATGTATATACATATATATATATGTACTGGCGGTAGTGAATCTGAAATTACTGTTAGGGGGACTTTGGGCCTCCAAAGCCGGTTCCAGGTGTATGGAAACCACTATAAGAAGTTCTATCAGTTCTCCATCTACTTCCGTTAACAACCCTCGACTTGCTTATATATGGATGTATGTGGGTTGGCCGTACACCAGGTCACATACCGAGATATATGGGTCAGACGAGTAATAATAATAATAGGTGTTTCCTGTGACCCCAGTTATGATTACTGTTATGATTCCTGTGTTGATACCTGTTATGCACTCTTGTCACATCTGTTATGTATTCTTGTTATGACTACTTTGCAACTCTGATTCTATACGCTTAGATATTCGGTGGCATGAGATAACGGTATATAGATGAGGGTTTCCTTGTTTGGATTATTCCTTCGATGTACTAGTCTCATGGGACCGTAACTTAAGCGTATACAATCACTTTTGCTTATGATCAGCTTTACCTTGGATTTCCTGTTTTATGGATATTATGTTATACTTGTTCATATATATTTCACTTGTGTTCTAACCCTCCTGTCTTCGGTACTTGACTCTTGTGCTCCTACTGGTTCGCCACCTGGCATCATATCATACTCGCCTGGGGAGTTTCACTGACTCCCCTGGATTCTCATGTCCAGGTTATGGAGCCCGGAGCGTGTGGATTCTCACCGTTACTGCTCAGAGTAGCGCAGCGGTAGCGTGGATCTCCAGCCGACCGTCCAGGGCCACATCCTTCCGGACCCCCTGTACGCCTCTCGAGTTTTCCCTTAGCAAACTCGTGAGTGCCCTTTTTCTATTCATACTTGTACATTTCCTTGTATACTTGTATGTGAGCGCCCTTTTATGCTGTTCATATATGTATATCTCTTGTACTCTCGCATTTGCGCATATCTGTGATGTATTATTATTGTAATATTCATCACCTCTGGTGATAACTCTGTAATTGTATATATATATGTGTTGGAATGTATAATGCACCATTTGCTTCCGTACTCTGATTCTTGTCTGTACTGATGCTTAGCGTATATACGGGAGGGTAGTTCTGACCTACGTATATACGTCGCAGTGACGTCCCCGTATCAGCGGGATCGGGGCGTTACAGCCCATCAGGGGTACAAGGAGGGAGGATCGAAAAAGGATCTCCAGAAGCTCCAGAAATAGAGCCTTTCTAAGAGGACACGCACAAGAGGACTCCACAAGCAGAGGCTTCTTCACGACGCACCGTGCGCTCTTGAATTCAGAGACTTTTAGAGAATTGCTTCTCTATTCAGGGTATTGATACCCTAATACCTTCTTCTCAAGGAATCTCCGGAACCAGGCGAGAAGGAATTCCTCATTGAAGACAGCTTTGAGAAGTAGCAAGAGGTTTCTACCAACCTTTTATTCTCTGATTCCCGAAACCAGGCGAGAAGGGAATCTCATCGCTCGCATCGTCAAAGGGACAAAGTGGTCGCGCGCTGACCAGACTCCTATCGGCACACTTCTCCAGAATCTCTGAGGAGATCTACTTTTAATCTTTTTAAGAATACTTGTAATTTAGCTCCTCAAACTCTTTTTATTGTAAGTTTTCCCCTTTGCAAATCAATGGAAAACAGTGACGGCTGTTGGTCGACCGACCCGGTCGACCGCCAACGGTCAAATTTCTGACCGTTGGAGCCTCGGTTGACCGGCCCCGTCGACCGTGGCTTAGAACAGAGAGCAGAGCTTTATGCCGGTCGACCGGCCCGGTCGACCGGGGCTTTCCAGAGAGCAGAAGCTCTCTGGCGGTCGACCGTCGGTCGACCGGCCCTCCAGCCAAACTGGCGTGCACATTCTGTGCACGTCGGTCAACCGACTCGGTTGACCGACTCCTAGCTCGGTCGACCGGTCCGGTCGACCGGCAGAAGCCAGACAGGATTGTTTTTAGGGATTTAAAAGTTGGTATTTTGACACAAATAAAATCCCATAAAATCACGAAAAATCTACAAAAATAGGTTCAGTATAATACTTTGATAATCAAACATGTTTAAGCAAAATCAAGACATGTTACAAACAATTTGAACTATTTTTATAACTTAGAAATTTTGGCTAAAAAAAAAACGGTATTTTTCCAAATTGGTTTTTCCAAAACTTCTCCAAATATAAAAATAAGATATTTTAAACTCTTTTAAAGCATAGAGTGTATGGATATGATCCACTACACATACATGGTGAAATATCTATGTTTTTGATAATAAGCACTAAATATGGTTTTGGTTAAAGATATGTATACTTTTGAATTCCAAAAACCAAACCGGTATTTTTCAAAAAGAAAACTCTTTTGTATTTTTTCAAAATAAAAATTCTTTTATAAAAACTCATCTAAATCAAGAGTGTGTGTGTATATGGTATACTTGAGCAATCCACCAACTATTCTATCCTTTACATTTTATCTAAAAATAAAATCTTAATAAAAAACAAACCTAGACTCAAGTCTTCTTCTTGAAGTCTTCACTTGAAGTCTTCTCATCTTCTCGACTTGGTCCAAACTTGATCCAACGAGCTAGACTCCTCTTGAGTACTTGATGTGATCTTGATGCATAGGCTCTTGAATCAAACCGTGCTAGCTCCAAAACTTGACTTTAAATCCTTTGTTAAAGCTAAACACCAACTAAGATCTTGATCATGAATCTGAGACTAATTAAACACAAGATCATTAGTACTATAACTACATGAGTTGATCATCATCAAAACTAGAGTGATGGACCTTTGGGCCAACACTTCTAACTCTAAGGTCTTCTATCATACATGATGGTGGTCGCCAAGTGGCCATAACTTCGTGGAAGAGAAGAGAGTAACAAAAGAATTTTGTCTTCTTCCTCTATCTTAACCTCTAGAACTAACAAGTCGCTTAAAATTCTATTAAAAGCATTGAGATGTTGTAGAATAGGCGTTTCTCTTTCATCAGAAGGTTGTATAACTGCTTTTTCATGAAGAGGTTGTTCAACAAACTCTTCGTCATGTACAGGTTCTCTAGCCTATACCAAAGACCAGCAGTTGTCTTCTCATTTATCACATTATAGAGGACCTTATTTGATAGACACAATATGGTTGTCGCCTTTGCGCGAAAGTCGATGTCGTTCCACTCATCATCCTCCATCTTTGATGGCTTCTTTTCAATACCAAGTAGGGTCTTGTGTGTGCCCTCTTTCACAAGCAACGATATTACTCACATCTTTCACAGCAGGAAGTTGAACTTCCCGTCGAATTTCTCCACCTCAAACTTGGTTATCGTGGTCGTCTTTCTAGCCATCGCTCTGATACCAATTATTGATGATCTATCACCGATCAAACAACAAAAAAATACCGAGTTAAAGACTCGACAGCGAAAACAGAAGCGTAGAAGATCTACCACTAGCAAGCAATTGAAATTATAATCACCACACAATAAAAAAATACAAGATTTAACGTGGTTCGGTAATGTGCCTACGTTCACGAGGAGGGGAGAAATCTTTATTGAAAACAGAGAAGAAAATACAAGAGTTATAAGAAGATCTCTCTCACAACTCTCAATGGTGAAAAATAAAATTTCTCTTGAATTCTTGACACTTCTTGACACACCTTCAAAAGGTCAACCACAAGGAGTTTATATAGGCACTTAGGATGATCCTAATCCTTCACAAACTCCAATATCGAAATCAGCACCACCTCAGAGAAATAGAAAACCTGTATCCAAACCAAAGTAGGAAACATAACTGTATTAGAAAACTATCAGAACCTGTATTAGTCGGCTAGAGCAAATCATTAAACGACTTATACCCAGTATTAGTCGACTACACCCAAAATTTAGTTGACTATTGTAATGTAAACTGAGAATCCAACTTTTTGTTGCAGAGCCTAGTCAACTATACTAAAGTATCAGTCGACTAGCCCAAAACCTAGTCGACTAATAAGACATATTAGTCGATTAATAACATGTACAATGCCTGTATATATTTGTGCTTGATTTTGTGAAGTTTGTAACACCTTCACCTGAACCTGAATTCTTCTCTATGAATATGAGGCACTCCGGATACTAACATGAGGTTTGTGAATCTGCAACAGTGAGGGCCTTGGGTTGCAGCAACAAAGAATGTATTGCATGCTGAAGGCCCTGTCCAGTTACCTCTGTGTTGCAAATGTGCTGCATAATAATGGATGTAGGAGGAGAAAAAGGTGCATGAGTGTTCAAGGTCGAGCATAGATTTGATTTGAATTGTGGTAATGGAATCTAATGGTGCTTAAGTTTTTAGGGACTTGCTAGGGTAAGGTAACATAAGATTTTGTGGGGTAGCTGGAGGTATCGAAGGCAGGAAGTGCTAGAGGTGAAGTTGCGATACTGGATCAATGTTTCTTTCTACATTGAGATAAAAAAGGTTAAATTATATTTATTGTGAAGGTCGAGATTTTTGCCATACAACAAAAATGTAGAACCAGACGGAAAAGGTCTCTGGTGGATGTCATTTTGCTGTAGGTGGATGACTAACGATAAAAGAATGTGCAGAAATAATTTGCCAATGTATTCAGAGCATGGTGCCAAACCACATAAAATCTTGGTGTATTGTTTTTTCTTCTTTGATCTTGTTGGTATTCACATGTGTTCGAATGCATTGTAAATATATAATGGGTATGTTTCTAATTAACTAGACTTGCGGGGTTTGCGTCGAAACAAACATGCCCTAAATGCGGCAAAAGTACTTTTCCCCATTTAGACTTGGTTTGCTGCAAGGGAAACTATAATGTAGCATTTGTAGCTCGAATATGTTCATGACTTTTTTTGTTCTTGATTGCTGCAGGGAATTTTGTCATCCTCTGGTACAAGATAAGCCAAAGCTTTTGAGCGAACATGAATCATTTTTTCTGTGACACATTTATTTGATGAAATAACTTCTATAGGAAGTCTGTTTGTTTTATCATTGTGTTGAATCTATTAAAAGCAAGGTTGAAGATGAACATTTTCTCTGAGTTCAATAACAGTATAAGTGATTCTTTTTTTTTTTTTTGTTTCTCACAAAAAGGGGAAAAGAAAAACTGCTGAGGGTGTTTTACTTGCTTCTATTCCTTCTGATGAGATTCGATGATCGTCTGTCAACATTCATCAGTTAGGTTACAGATTACTATTTGATTGATGAGTGGAATAATCCCATCTCGTTCGCTGCCCTGCCTGTCTGTCGGCGTGAGGCTGAGAAGATCTGTTGTTGCCGAGAGGCAAGTCTTCTTATGTGGCACTGCTGATGATGGCCCTCTGGGAGTATGTAAACAGGATACTTGTTGGAGGTTGAAGACTTCAAGATAAGCTGCCCAAGTTTGGGTGCGCTCTGGGGAGGGTAAACAAGCTTCAGAAACGGAGGAATAAGCTGCAAGAACAGATTCAAGACAATGTGCTGATTGATGAACGAAAATATGACCAAGGGTTTTTCCAAAATATAAATTAACATTCATAAATAAACATTAAAATTCTCAAAAGTATTTTGTACAATTGAAAAGACAAATATGCAAAAAAAAAAAAAAAAAGGTAAAAATTATGAGGCGTTAGACTCTAACCGAGGCACTTGTACAAATATACAATTTTTTTTTCTTCTTCAGGTGTTACAGTGGTGTTTTAAACCTCAATGTCCCATACTCCAACCCTCTTCTTTATCACCAAGTTAGCTCTTCAGTAACAAGCATTTATACTTCATTCCTCAAAAGAAAGAGCGAAAAACTTTGTAAGATTGGAATAGCTTGTGATACTAGAATAGTGAAATATACATATTTTATCTCTGGGATTGTAGAGGATTAGAATGTGCTTCCTGCCGTCCCGGCCTAAGCCATTTTTTTTTTTTTAACAAGCAATTCTTTATATTTTCTTCGTGACAACCCAAAAAATGCCAATAGCTCAAGCGGGAAGACATTTTCTTATCTCGTGGGAGGTTGTTGTGGTGGTGATTTTTCGTCATAAGTGATTGGACAATCGATTCACCACAAGCAAGATTGAAAAGTGAGAGTGAAATGCGCGCAAGTAAAACACAATACAAACATAAAGAATTTTACATGAAAATCTTTAACTGAGAAAAACTATGGGGAGGAGGAGGAACTTTTCTATAATTCTCAGGTCGCAAGAATTACAAGAATTTGGAAGGAGTGTACAAAGTTCGAATTTTCCTGGTTCGACCCTTCTTCATTGGGGGAAGAGGTCTATTTCTACTCCATTGAGCTGTTGGACTGAATGTACATGATCATGGATGAGATTGCACGTTTTGCACGTTGTAACGATAATGATCAGTGGTGCTGGTTTGTTGAGATTGCATGCCGAGAGCTCCATCACTTTTTATAACTGCTCATGCTGAAGGGCTTTACACATTATGAAAATGGAATAGGATTGAGTTGCGTAACTGACAGTGGAGATTGGGGATGATCTGTCACTATAGATCGGATTGAGGGGTTCGGGAGTTTTCGGGAAGGAGGGAAATCCGAGATGTACGAGTGATGGATTCTTCTAGAATTTTCTATCTTCGAGATGGAGGACGGACTTCAGGAGGATCTGGAGGGGCGAAGCCGCTGGATGGATTGAATGATGTTGAAATCTTGAAGAGGGTGCTCGGTTGCTTGGACACGCGCTACCATCTTAATGTGGGTCAATTTTTTATCACTATAGATACTCCCCACAATTCCGCTTGGCGGAACATGTGGAAGGGAAGTCGGAAGAATGGAATTTGATAGGAAATCTTTAAATGCCTTGACTTCCCCTTTATGTCTATAAGCAGGAAAGGATTTGGATCATAAATGTGAATCTTCTGGATGTACTTGGAGATCGCGCAGATAGTGGACAACTGACCTATCAATCGATTAGAACCCTTGAAACTTGTAACTGGCATCTCTTCGAATATTGGCGTCATGATGACTGAGATCGTGTCGCAACGGCGGTTGATATCCTACTGATTTGATTGACCGAGAATCTTGATATGTGGACCAACTTTTCGAGGATTGAAGTTTTAAATTAGAGATAGTTTGGCTTCTCTTCCTCCATAAATAGGGTAAAACTTTTAGGATGGAAATCTATTTTGTTTTCTTCTCTAAGAGGTCTTGCTTCAACGTTCTTCCTTCTTTGCCTTGCTGTCATGTCTTCCTTCTTCTTCGTCAGGTGGAAGAAAGAAAGGGAGAGGATGGAGACAGTCAGAACAGTTGACACAATATGTCAGTCATTGTGATGAGTCTGTCACAACACGTTAGTCGTTATGATAGGGCTCTGCTGTCAGGGGAGATATGGAGGACTCTTGCTCCAACTTGATTTATTCATTTGCTTTTTGGCTTTCCCAGTCCAGTACCAATCCAGATGCTTGGAGTCCTTCTTTCCTAATAGCATGTATGAGGTAGAAGTAGGGACTGTCCTGGGCAGTTATAGAGGCGGATGCGACTCCACAATAATCTTGCTTGTCTTGGGGTCTTCATCTGATCGGACACTGCTGCTCGCACCTGGAGACTCCTTTCTTATGGCGAGCAACATGAGGGGAGTATGAGAGGTATTTTCATGGGATGTTGCCGATGAAGCACTCCTCTAGAGCTCCGACCTCTTCCTTAGAACAAAAGGTCGATGGTGCGATATCATCACTGGCTTGTGTATCTTGCTAGAGTCCATCTCGCTTCCTTGGAGGCATGTTTCAGGCGGAGAGGAGAAGATCTTTCATCGGATGAACCTTTATTTTTGTGAAGGAATCTCTCGGAGCTTCTTTCGGGGTCTCTGGACGGTGGTGTGAGTAATAAGGCTGTGCCTTTTGATGAATGTTCTCCGGATGACATGCTTTCAGAGTTTCAAGGTGAGGTTGGACGCAGCTGCAAGATGAATGATCGGATCAGGATCATTTGTATTTCGTTTCAAAAAAGTGTAAATATGACACTGTGATGGAGTTTTGTATTATTCTTGTTAGATATAATCAAATATGTATTTGAAGGAATGTATTCGAAATGGAAAAACTTTCGGAGTAAAACATATATAAATATCTTTATAATGAAAATGTTTTTAGATCTTGCCTAATTTGCTTTACTGTTGGCACTTTGGAATTGACATGATCACACCTCTTCGGGGAACTGATCTCTATCATCGGTGTGGTTAGTTTGTTCTAAGAGTGTTTTGATAAGCTTGCGGTGAAGTTTTCTGAGTATGGGTAGTCCCATCAGCAATACCTATAAGTTTTTAGCCTCTGAATGGGGGAAATCCCAGTAGTAGTGGAGTAAAAAATTGGTAGAACTCTGAGTGGGAAAAATCCCACAACAGAGTAGAGACTCCGAGTGGGGGAAATCCCATTAGCGAGACATACAAACTTTGGATTCTGGTAGAAGAAAAAGGAGAATGCACACAAGCATGCAATGCAACAACTTAAATTAAATGTTATAAGCAATTAATAATGAAAGGAGAAAACTAAACTGGTTGGGCTTACAAGACTACGTATACTCAGCTTGTAATCACACAAAACTAGTGCGTCAGAGGGATAATCCAAACAAGAAAATCCTCATGTATGTACCATATGTCTTATGTGGTTATAGGCTAAATATACACAACTATGTCATCCCGAGATGTGCAATACATGCAAAAATTCGCAAAGGTGGTGTTCAGATAATACCTGGGTGACTATACCTCTCTGGTATGTTTGATTTCTCCATCCTCAAATCACACGAAACTAGTACATCGAAGGAATAATCCAAATAAGAAAACTCTCATGTATATACCATATATTTCATGCAATGCAGGCTCTCCGGCACGCTTACCTGCAAATTGAAAAGAGGCCTGAAGTGGGGCTGTCACCCATTGACATATTGGATGCGTTGACTCTGAGTGGAGAAAATCTCATCAACAGAATAGCGATCTGAACCTTCAAATGGGAAAAATCCCAGCAGCGAAGTTGGGCCTCCGAGTGGAAAAAATCCCAGCAGCGGAGTTGGGCCTCCAAGTAGGGAAATCTCAGCAACAGAGTCGGGTTCACAGTTATTTCTGAGTGGGAGAAATCTCATTAGCGGAGTTGTGATCTTGGTAGGGACCTAAAGTGGGGTACAACCCATCGACTGATTGGATGTGTCTACTCCGAGTAGGAAAAATTCCAGCAGCGGAGTAGTGATTCAACTTGGACCCGACAGAGGAAAACTGCCAGGGGGTTCATCCGCCCGTGGGTTAGAGAGGGGAGCCTGTAGGCTAGTGTTTGTATTTTCGAGTGGAGAAAATCCCATCAGCGGAACATTAAATAGGGGCTCTGAGAGGAGAAAATCCTTGCAGCATAATAGGAACTCCGAGTGGGAAAAATCCCATAGCGGAGGATTTTGATTCCTGTAGGCTAATAAGAAGGGTCTCGTAGGCAAGTTTACATTACCGTCTCTAAGTGAGGAAATCCCATCAGTGGAGCGTACTTACACAGTTCTGCGAGTGGGGAAAATCCCATCAGCGAAAAGACGGACTCTGAGTGGGAGCTCCCAACAGTGAAGTGGTTCCAAGTGGGGGAAATCCCATTAGCGTAATGGGGCTCATGATCATCTCCGAGTAGGGGAAATCCTATCAACGGAGCATCAAGCTTGGAAGGAATGTAATGGTTAAGACCAAAGATGTTATTTTATTCAATATTAGAATAGAATACATGGAATTCGAATAAGAAAGTGGCATGAACAGGAATAACTCCCCTGTCTCCTGGAAATGTGAGATCACTCAAATCGCTTTGTATTAGGTAATCAAGTATTGTAGCTGGGTAGGTGGAGTGCTTGGTTGTCTGGATCCGGAGGCTACTTCGTGAGTAAGGATGTACTCTTTGAGGAAGCTTTGTTGGGTGAGCTCTTCCAGGTACTTCCGGAGGACCCAGCAGTGGATGATCTTGTGTCCCTTATTGTCATAATAGGAGCAATATTTATTGGCTCCGGAAAGTGTGAGATCGTATCGGATTAGTCTCGGGCGCCTAATCCACCACTGATTCTAGATGGTATTTAGACCTCATTAATGTGGAGTCTCAACGGAATAAAATATTGTTCCATCAGTTTGTAGGTTCAAAGCGAATTTAGTGAAAGGATCGGGAGCGCTTATTTCTTGAAGGCAGGTTTCCTTTGGTTTTGATCTTGGGCATGGTCGAAGGCTTCGTGCGGAGGCTTCGACTTTCTTCCGCCGTCACCATGTTTCACGGTATGGTTGAAGGAAGTATTCATTGCCTCCTCCAGTTGGATGTAAGGCTGAGCTCGTGATAAGAACTCCCTCATCCGAGTAACATTATGCTTTAGGAGGTGTCTGTACAGGGGGTGGGAGACTTGCAGTCTGCCGATGAATGCGAGTGCAGAGACATCCTCACAGCAGTTGGGGACCTTGGCCAGTTGGCTTTGAAAGAAGCCAATGTATAAATTGAGGTTGTCGCTCTGTCTCATCTTGACGGAAAGAATGTGATGGTTATTCTTCTTGGCCTCTTGGCGAGATGCATGCTGAGTGAGGAACGCTTCAATTACCTCCTCAAAGTTGTGGAGAGAGCAGAGAGGTAGAAGTAGAACTAATCTGATGCCACACCTTTCAGGCTAGAGGGAAAGGTGAGACACAAGAGTTGATCGTTGCGAGAATAGATCACCATCTTATTCAAAAAATGCTTGATGTGCTGGATGGAGTCGCTCACTCTGGAGTATTAGTCGAAGGTTGTAGTCGAGAACTTCCTCGAGAACTCACATGCTAAGATTTCTTGGGAGAGGGGGCAGTCAGAGATTTTGGTAGCTGAAAGCGTTGAGTGGCTTTTCAGTTTGGGTTCTGCAATCCGTCTTTGTGTCAGCTTGTCAAGGCCTCGGAGGTCGGGAGATCCACCTACTTCAGGCTCGCTTTCCGACTATCGATGTCTGGTTGTTCTGGAGGGCATTGATTTGAGTTTAGAGTTAGTTGTTGAGTTGCCTCAATGCCTCCTACTCATGGATGACATTCTCTCGATCGTGCCGCCTGCTCCCAATCGGGATCAGACTGGGCTTATTATTTTTTCATCTGCTCTTTCATGTCAGCAAGCATCTGAAAGAGATGGTCTTCGTGTTGCTACGTGGTTGGACTCTGGCGGCTGCCCTTCTGAGGTGAGAAGGAGCCAGAGTCTTCTGTGGTATGTGACTGTCGATGGCTAGTAGGGGGACTGTGCCCCCAGTGGTGCTGATGGCCTTGCCTTTAGATATGTCGCCATTGAGGGTGAGGGTTTGATTTTTTGGGACCATCGACATTGTAGGACAGGCTTTTTGAAGATGGTTTTTTATTTTTGGGAAGATAATGAAAGTACCATTTTGTGGTAGTGATTTTCCACCATAAGTGATTGGATGATCGATCTTCACCACAAGTGAGATTGAAAAGTGGGTATGAAATGCGCGTTAAGTAAAACACAACACAAACATAGAGGATTTTATGTGAAAACTCTTAACTGAAAAAAAATCACGGGGAGGAGGAGAACTTCATTATAATTCTAGGTTGCAAGAATTACAGGAATTTGGAAGGAGCGTACAGAGTTCGTAGTTTCAAGGTTCGGCCCTTCTTCATTGAGGGAAGAGGTTTATTTCTAGTCCACTGAGTTGTTGGACTCGAGGTACATGATCGTGGGTGAGATCTGCACGTTTTGCATGTTGTAACGACAGCAAACAGGGGTGCTGGTTTGTTGGGATTGCATGCTGAGAAATCCACCACTATCCATAATTGCTCGTGCCGAGGGGCGTTACATGTTATGAATGTGGAAGAGAATTGAGCTGCGTAACCGACGACAGAAATTGGGGATGATCTGTTGTTGAAGCTCGGATTGAGGGGTTCCGGAGTTTTCAGGACGGAGGGAGATCGGGGATGTCCGAGTGACGAAGTCTTCCGAGATGTCTGTCTTCAGGAGGGAGGACGAACTTCAGGAGGATCTAGAGTGGTGGAAGCTGCTAGATGGATTGAATAATGTGAAAGTCTCGAAGGGAGTGCTTGGTTTCTTGGACACGCGTCACCATCTTGATGTGAGTCAATTTTTAACCACTACAGTTGTAAATTTGAATATCTTCATCCATAACGATAACATAATTTCTGGCTAAATTTGTGGGAATGCACTAATAAGCATATTTTGAAACAGTCCGACTTCACAACATTCGGATTTCACACTCGACTAACAATTCATGAAGTTCACAGTATTTTCAGGGAGAAGGTGACTCACTGTCATTCATAGGTATGCATTAGGCATTCTTTTCTGCCATTATAAAAGATTTATTCTTTACTATAACTTCTTGTCCAATCGAAGACTATAATGTAAGCCTACGTACCTTTCCCTTCCAAGGAAAAACAAAGAAAGAAAAGAAAAGAAAAGAAAAAAGAAACTAGGAAAAGAGGCTGTCAATGTTAACACTTTGCACACAGTTGATCTCAATTCAACAAGAATACCATGCAACAAAACTCAATTCCGATCACCATCTACAAACTTATCATTGAAGAATGATTTTGGCACCACAAGTGGCCATCCCAAAACTTTCAAATACCAAGCCAATCCAAATCAAACACCAATGAGGTTAATTATTTGCGTGATCATTGACCCCTACCAAAAGCATCTCAAAAATCCGATGATGAAACGGAAGAGGTATTTCTCATCGTACATCAGATCGTTGCACACCAACCTCTGCAGGCTGCCGCCCCTCGGCAGCACGTCGCTGTGGTACAAAATCGTCGTCACCGACGCCGCAGGCCTTCTCACCAGCGAATGCAGCAGCCTCACCAATGACTTGACAAACAAAGGCAAAAAAGACTGCATTCAGCCCAAAACTCAAACAAATTAATTAGCATCCTGATTAACAATGCACAAGAGAAATTAAGATATAATATGTAGTGTACAACGTACCATTCTTCTTCTTGTTGTTGTTGAGAGAGAGAGAGAGAGAGATGAAACTATGAGAGTGAAGGAGTGGACATGATGGGTTGAGAGAGGAGGGGCTTGAGGAACTAATTGATGGTGTTTTCTTGGGAAAAAAGACAAGACTTATTTATAAAATATTTTATAATTTTATTGGAAAAGAGGACATAAAAATGAAAATAAAAATAAAAAAAGTAATGTAACAAGAAAAAGAGAGAGAGAGAGGTAGTTGGTTTCTGTTTTTAGGGCTGCAATATTCATCGGACTCAACGTTAACCGGTCACAAAACAGTTGGCGGCGGCACCACCAACAAGAACAACAACGGGCGCCCACTGTCCTCTTTCTTTTTCCAACTAAGCGCACCTGAGGTTTTGACAAAAGTCATAGTCTTAGTCTTTTGGGTCTACGTCGTTCATAGAAACGTGGAGAAGGATTTTTTATTTTTTTTTGGTTTATTTTTTCAAATCATTAGTTCAAACGGTTTGAAATAATTTCTAAGATCGTAAATGGTCTTGCAACTGTATATTTAACTTTTGAAGTTTCGACCCTGAAGAATTATAGAATATCTAGAAATGTAGGAGATATTGTTGGAATTTTTGAGTTCAAAATTAATAAAAAAATTTATTTTAGGTTTATTTATTTTTACTAAGTTAAATGAGACTTAATCTCACGAGATTCGTCCGGGTGAGAAAATCTCTCAACTATCCGATTTTGTGGTCGTGAATATCTTTGTGGTTACAACCACTGGAGGGCTAAAGCCTATAAATAGACTCCTCCCTTCACTCAAGACCTACTCTTCGTGAGAAGAGCTTCAGCCTATATTAAAATTTTCTTCTCTTTCTTTAAATATCTTGGATAATAATTCTCCTTCAAAGCAGAGGCTTGCTCTTTGGTCAAGGACAAGTGTTGTTGAATCCAGAGTTTTTTTTACAGCTAGGGCGTAGGGAGAGAGAGGAGATAAAAATTTGATGGAAGAGTTTTTATCTCAATGGAAGAAATAGGGCAGAAAACAGAGTCTAGAAGGAGCGAGACACAGCAAATTGCAGGCCAGAACAGTGGTCGGCCGACCGCCTGCACAGGCGCAGCTCGGTCGACCGCCTGGTCAACCGTAGCAAGGAGAACGGTCGACCGGCACGGTCGACCGACTGGCATGCCCAACTCTCTGTTGGGTTTGGTCGATCGACCGGTCGGCCGAAGGGATGGGTCGGTCGGCCGACAGGCGGCTGCTTCTCCTGTTCGGATTCAAACTTCGTTTCTGAATTGGAGTCAAATCCAATTGTGGCTTATAAAGCCCTGGAACTCTCTGGCTATAAAAAAAAGGGATAGAGCCCTCATGAATTGTATGCAAGGAAAAACTTGTACTTGATTGTTGAATCAAAAAAATCTCTCTCTCCCTTGCCCTGAGGACGTAGGCAAATTGCTGAACCTCGTTAAATATTGTGTTGGCTTTATCTCTTGTTTATTGTTCTTGACTTCTGTGTACTTCTCTGCTGCATCTCTCTTAGTTGATTGGGCTTTCCCAATTGGGTTGTTGCCAAGGTACGCGCAACAAGTGGTATCAGAGCATCCCAGATTCTTCGTGGGATCGTGTGTCGATTCTAAGAGCATTAGTGGCTATTTGGCGGAGATGTCGGTCTCTGAACAGCGCTTGGTTTACTCAAGGAATTAAATTTGGTGGAGTAGATCATTTTGGAAACTCTTTAAGGGTTTCACTTTGAGGTAAAGATCCTATCTTTATCAAGTTTTTTAATCTAACTATGTTTGTTTTCCGTATTATTTTTGAGAAATCTATTGAGAAGATGGCTGGAGATAGTATATTTATGGTGAAATCTATGAATCAACATCTATTGAAAATTGATGTGGTGAAGTCTGACGGCAAGAACAACTTTGGGATGTGGAGATGTGAGGTGATGAATGCATTGACGACATCAAACCTCGAAGATACTCTACGGTTGGAGAAAAAGCGCGAGACTACTTCTGAAGAGCATTGGGACAAGATGAGCTGCGTGTGGTTTGATTAGGTCTTGTTTAACACACGACATCAAGTATCATGTGTTATATGAAATATCTACAAGGCAGCTGCGGGAGAACCTGGAGAAGAAATATCTGATAAAGATCATAGAGTCTCGTTTGCAATTGAAGAGTAAGCTTTATGGCTTCCAGTTGAAGAGAGGACTCTCCATTGATGAACACATGAACAATAACACCAAACTTCTTACAGACTTAGTTAATGTGGATGTTAAGATCGATGAAGAGGATAAGGTGGTGATTCTACTGAATTCTCTTCCTGACAAAGAGTATGGGACCTTTACTCTAACTTTGATCAATGGTAGATAAACACTTAACTACAGTGAGGTATAGGCTGCTCTTGCAAATTATGAAGTAAGGAGGCAGGAAAGACTGTCTTCTTCTGAGAGTACATCAGCAGAGGTGTTAGCGGTAAGAGGCAGGAGTTCCAATAGGAAGGGCAAAGGTGATTGTGGGAGATCAAAGTCCAGGACAGATCTTCAGACAAGTGCGCCTTCTGCAAAGAGTCAGGGCACTGGAAGGTTGATTGTCCAAAGGCCAAAGGTAAGAAGGAGTCGAAGACCGAGGCAAACCTCACACAGGTGGTAAGTACTCACGCCGGTACTTCACAGGCAGGTAGATGGGACTCAGACTCATCGGTATTTTCTTTCTCTATCACTACTCTTATCATTGGTTACTCAGGAGATTCAAAGTGGATATTAGATACTGGAGCTACCTATCATGTGTGCCCGAACAAGGATTGATTTTCTAACTTTGAGAAGCTATATGGATGTTCTGTTATCATGGGTGATGATCGCCCATGTAACATGGAAGGCATAGGTACAGTCCAGATCAAGATGTTCGATGGGATGGTGCGAAAACTGAAGAAAGTGAGGTATGTACCTCAAGTGATAAAGAATCTTATATCAGTTGGTGCCTTGGAAGCCTTGAGTCATGCAATATCTGTTAAAGATGGTGTTTTCAAAATAACTAGAGGCTCAATGGTGGTGATAAAGGGCGTCCGACACAATAACTTATACTACTTGATGGGTAGTACGGTTATAGGGCAAGTGACAACTTCTATTTCTTTAGATGGTGATTGCATACAGGTTTGGCATATAAGGCTCGGACATATAGGTGAAAAGTCTTTGCAAACTCTAGTAAAAAAAGAGATCATGGGAAGGTGCATTTACCTGCAACAAGAAATTGGGTGCGCAACATGAAATTGGGTGGACACGATGTTCTGGACAAGAAGACGAAGGTATAATTTGGCACCTCTACGCACCGCCTGGAAGGTCTTCATGATTGTATTCATGTAAGTATTTTAGGACCTGCCAAGACTACATCACTCGGAGGTCATCGGTACTTTGTCTCTTTTATTGATAATTTATTTAGGCATTGTTGGATATATCCCATGAGATAAAGATTTGAAGCCCTAGGTATGTTGGTGAAGTGGAAGGATATGATGGAGAAACAGACCGATAGGAAGATTAAGAAGCTCCATATTGTTAATGTTGAAAGATACAAGAACCAATTTCTCAAATTTGACCAGAATACTGGTATTAGTACTCACTTCATAGATAGAATACATGTGTTGGCTAAGAAAATCAATTGTTCCTTGCTAGAGAAGGATCAGTGGTTATTATTTAGTGCACGATTAGACAAATCGTTTTAGGTTGAGGCAATTGTCTATGCTAGCCATCTCATAAATGGACTATCATCGATAGCGATAGGAGTAAAACTCCACTGAAAGTTTGTTCAGGTGGAGCTGCTCAAGATTATGATTTGCTGCGGGTATTTGAAACTTCGGCCTACTTTAGTACCAAAGATGGTAAGGTAAATCTGCGAGAAAAAAGTTTGTGTTTTTTGGCATCAATATAAATATGAAAGGTTATAGGTTATGGGACCCCGAAAACAAATAGATTGTGCTGAGTAAGCATGTGATATTTGATGAGACTTTATTGTTGAAGTCTACCGTCTCTTAGCAGGTGGAGAGGATGAAGAACAAGAATGTATCACAGCTGGTGGAGGTTGATGCTACTCCACCATCTCCAGTTGGTTCAGTGTTAGTAAGGACTTCACTGGATGTAAGACCGGGTGGAGATCATGTAGCCAGTATTGATGTTGAACAGGTTGAAGGCATTAATGAGAATATTAAAATATACCTAAAGGGGGGTGAATAGTTGTACTAGCTAATCTAGGATAAATGATGTGAAATTAAAAACTTAATTGCAAACACACTATGTATAACCAAGAGTGAGCCTAAATTTCCCGTGAAGGGCTCTGGAACTACTCCTCTAGATTCCTCTAAATGAAGAGTTGAAGTGCTATTGGTTCAACACAAGTGTGGACATACATAAACAATATCTAACATGTATATGAATATGAACAAGTAATAATAATGAAAGATATAAGAGAGATAGAGTTGAGAGATAGTGGATCAAATGTAAACACCAAGATATGTTTTGAGATTCGAGCCATTGCTTTACGTCCCCGCCTTCAGCCAGAAGGATTTTCACTACGTCCACACATGACCTTCCATAAAGAGACCTCCACCGAAGAATTACAACTCTACACCGGGAGTACACAACTTCTCTCTCAATATACAAACCTCTACACAAGAGGTGGGCACTAAGCCAAGCACAAAGTAAAGAAAATACAGTTGGTGATCACAAACTCTCTGTTGGTGATCTGAAAGGATCACAAATAATTTTCTCACAAAAAAACAAGATCCTAAAGATAGGATTAGAATTGATTGGCTCAAGTATGTGAGAAATTAAAGTGTTTGAAAATAAAACGACATAGAGAATACTTGGGAAAAACTTCTTGATGGATATATAAAATGCAGAACAAAATAGAATTCCCAAAGACTTGATTTTCTTTAATTTTTCAAAACTTTGAAAATAAATAAAGATAAGAGAATTTTTGACACAAAAACTTCTTTTTAAAACTTGCTGAAAACACTTAAGAAGATGGGAAAATTGCTTTTGAAAATCTTGGTAAAAACAGTCCTCAAGGTCCTATATTTATAGGACCTTGAAAAACTAGTCGTTGGGGTCCAGAATCAGGCCAGATTGGCCTGTCAGTCGACCGACCGACGGTCAAATTTTTGACCGTTAGGCACTGGCGGTCGCTCGCCCGGTCGACCGGCCCAAGACACAATGGCCTGTCGGTCGACTGCCCGGTTGACCGGGCATACTCGAGACTTGGGTAGTGCTAGTCGGTCGACCGCACAATCGACCGGCTACATAGGCCAAAGCCTTATGCACGTTTATGCACATCGGTCGACCGATCGGTCGACCGAGCTCTGCTCCGGTCGACCAGTCAGTCGACCGCAGAAGGCTCAGGATAGAGTTTTAGGGTTTGAAAACTAGCTCTTTTTCGATACCCATAAAATCTCATAAAATTATATAAAATTCACAAAAATAAGTTCTTATAAATATTTGAAGAACAAATATGTGTGACTAAAATTCAACACGTATTTCAAACAATCTGAACTATTTTTGTGATATAGAAATTAAGCTTTAAAACAAAACGGTATTTTTCAAAACTTGAACTTTGAAATGAAAATTCGTTTTCTACAAAACTTGTATAAATACAAAAATAGAATATAGAACCACTTTTGAAGCATATTGTGTATGGATAGAATCCAATACACATATAAAAGATATATCTATGTTTTTGACATAAAAAATCAAAACTAAGTTTTGTTAAAAACAAAACTTAAACCCATGAATTAGAGTTATCAAATTAAGTTTTTAGTCAATATGAAACATAAATAAATATGGATAAAATCTAATATACATTTAATCATGTAAAACTTCTTTTAATTCTATCTATTCATGAAAATGAAAGATATGTTCTAGAAAATCCAAAACGGTTAAACCGAAATCAAAAACTATTTTAACTTTTGTGTGTGTGTGTGTGAACTTGAGCATATCAATACTAGTCTATCTTTACACGATCTAAAATTAAAACTAAACTAAACAAATCAAAGTCTTCTTGTCAATCTTCATCTTCAAGACGACTCGATCCAAACTCGATTCAAGTGAGCTTGATGTGATTGTTACAATGTGAGCTCTTGAATCAATACTTGTTTGCTTCTACACTTTGACTGTGAATCTCTTATTGAAGTCAAATCTCTACTAAGATCTTGATCAAAATCTGAAACTTATTAAACACAAGATCATTAGCAAACTAACATTCATAAGTTAGTCATCATCAAAACTAAGGTGAAGGGCCTCTGGGCCAACAATCTCCCCTTTTTTGATGATGACAAAACTTATAACGTTATATATACATACATTAATAATAAGTTTCATAGAAGCTCCCCCTTAACTTATGCATAATCAATAAACACATAAAGATATACAATGTAGCTCATAAATATCAAATAAAAACAAGATATATGTATATATGCATAAACACTTAATAAAACATGCATATATAATCAAAAATCTTTCTTCCTTTTTTTTGTCATTCATCAACAAAAGTGTGAAGATAAATAAACAATTGAAAGAATTTAGGAAAGAAGAATTTAGGATTGAACATGCGATACCGATAAACATATTTTGAAACAAAATTCTGTTACCAATAACAAACAATTAATTGAAAGAAACCAATTGAAAGTAAAACAATCTTTTTACCAATTGAAAATTTAAACATCCTTTTTATGAATTGATACCAA
Source organism: Agave tequilana (assembly GCA_038442645.1). Classification (NCBI taxonomy): domain Eukaryota; kingdom Viridiplantae; phylum Streptophyta; class Magnoliopsida; order Asparagales; family Asparagaceae; genus Agave; species Agave tequilana. The sequence continues at coordinate 27,121 of JAVJIF010007815.1, forward strand.
TAGAAAGACATGATATCAATTGAAAGTATAAAAACCAATTTTTTTTAGGTAAACACTAAAATTATTTTGCAACATAGATACTAAATTGAGAATAATACCAATTTAAGATTATTGATACCAATATTGAAAATATTAGCATATACCAAAATAAAATATTTTTCATCATAAAGAGTGGGAGTAAGATACTAATAGAAAATAAAATTAATTAAAAGATAAAATAAGAATTTTTCTCCTCCTTTATGACATACCAATAAAAATAATGCATAAGCTTGTGTATGATATCAATTGAAAAACAATTGATATTATTACTAAATTAAGCTTAGCAAGAAATAATTCGTGCTTAAAAAAAGTATGACGTATATGTTTAAAGCACAAGAAAATATCTATATGTATGTATGAGAGCAATATAATGTTAATTTAGATATGATCTATACATATATAGAAAACATGAGTATACAAAATGAATTTTTATTGAAAATTATGCATAATTCATAATTACCACCCCATTCATGCTCATGTTTGAAAGATAAGGGTACGCAAGGTATGGTCACCCATTCAACCGCCCTTTGGTTGGTAGGGATTTTCAAAAATATGATTTGAAAATATTTTAACATATTTGAAAACTCTACCAAATTGAAGAATAACGAAATTAGTTTTATGATAATTTTGAAAACTAGTGTGAAGTCCTGCGAGAAAGGAATATAACATGAATGCATTCATGAAATATAAAAAGTACACGAGAATTGACACTCAAAAAACAAAGCATATATATTTTCATGAAATAAAAATCATGAGTAAATAAGATATAGAGTGTATAAAAATCATGTAATCAATAAAATTATGAAAATAAGGCATTGAAGCTCAATTGAAATGAAATCATCAAAACTTCAAATATTTTATTTTTATCAAAAATAAAACAAGCTTCAATATATATGTATATTTTGTCAAAACTAAAAGCATACATACATATCCCAAACACAAACGAGTCCATAAAAGAATATTGCATAAAAAATAAGTGACTCTAGGATAGACATGTATATCTATTAGTTTTAGACAAAATTAGCATATACATGAAACTAAACACATTTTTATGAAAACATGTACAAAAATAGGGAATACAAGTTAAGATGTAAGAATCATCAAAACAAGATTATACAAGTACATCTAAACACAAACACATGATAAGCAAATATGGCTCATTAGTTGTACAAGTATAAACAAATATTCTAATAAAAGTTTCATCTAAACATGTAATCAAAACATAAAGTGCAAAAACATAAATAAACATGATCATTAGGTTAAATACACGTGTTTGAAAACTAGGAGTTCATATGAACATGGGTGTATCTCAAAAACTATCTATGTATAATACATGTCTAATAACATTGAATTTAATATAATGAACATTCAAAACCAAGACATGCTAAAAATATTCATCTAAGATCTTGTAAACAAAAATGAGAGTTAGAGATAGTTACCAAAACCAATGAACCAATCTCTAGGTCTCCAAACCGTGGTGGTCCTTCCACCAAGCATCCGTTGAAAGTGATGCATCCATAAATATAATTTTTAGATTTGGATCGTATCCACCATCAAGGCATCAATTTCCTTACGTCAAGTGAGATTCCACACCTACATCAAATACTACCCACACTTTCTTGGGTTAATAGGGGTTAGCATCTTTTCTAACCCAAACCAATTTCTTTGCAAAATTTGAATTATGTATTCTATCATAATAAAACTTTTCAAGGTGTCCCTTACGTCCACAATGTGTATAAGTGTACACATGAGCATACATAAAATCATGTGTGTGAGCATGATGAGCATGTCTATGCCATGATTTGTGTGCATGCACATGAGGAGCATGTTTCTTATGAAATATGGAATCCAATCGTGTGTGATTCATGGCACATTGGTTCAAAGTGGAGCCCAAACAATCTATACTTTTCTTCAACATGTAAATATTATTTTCAATTATTGAAGAAGAAGTAGAGTATGCAACAAAATTCTTATCACTAGGAGATGTATCAATAGAATTATGACAAGAATGGGAAACAAAATTATTTTTCAAAAAAATCTTTTCTAAAGACATGCATTCTAATTCTTTAGAAATTAGAACAATTTTGTTCTTTAAAGAATCATTTTTTAATACAAAATCAAATCTTGAACACAAAACATCATTATTCTTCAAAACAATATCAAAATTATTTTTATTTTTTAAAATTTTATTTTCTTTTAAAATAAGGTCAAGTTGGGTTTTCAAGTAGTCCCTTTCACTTGAAACCTCAACCTTCTCTTGCAAAACCATATCAAGTTTAAAAAATAAATTTTTATTTTTTTCTTTTAATTCAAAATTTTTCTTTTTTAAAAAATTTATATTTATTTAACAAGTTTTCACAAAATAGGGAAAGCTCTTCATTTAAGGCATGGGCATCCATACTATCATGATCATCATTAGAAGATCTACCACTATCACCTAGATGAGTATCCGAATATATCTCAAGGGAGTCATTCCCTTGGACCATATAGTAAGCTTCGTTGGACTCATCCACTATGGGTTCCTCCTCCACATAGTTTATCGTTTGTAGCTCGGGAGAGGTCAATGTGTTCCACATTGAAAAAGCGGAATCACAATGAGAAACCATTGAAAATTATTCATTGCTAAGTGTGTGCCTAAGTGCCTCTAAGGTTTGTGCATTAGTCTCTATATGCTTGTCATTATCAAGATAAGATTTCTTGGTAATGGCAAGGTAAACATGCAATCCTATGGCTTTAAGATATGCACTCATCTTAAACTTTCACATATCGATGTTGGAAACATTGTACATGGGAGGGGCAGAAAAATTCATGAGTGTATAAACTATATGTGTGCAAATGCAAATACTAGATTAGGTATCCAAAGATCTCACTCCTAGGTGGTTAAACCGAATATCATGAGCGTAGGATCTGATACAAATTGAAATACACCTAGAGGGAGGTGAATAGGTGTACTAGCTAATCTAAGACAAATGATACGAAATTAAAAACTTAATTGCAAATACACTACCTGTAACTAAGAGTGAACCCGAATTCCTCGTGAAGGGCTCTAGAACTACTCTTTTAGATTCCTCTAAATTAAGAGTTGAGGTGCTATTAGAAGCTCTCTTGGTTCAACACAAGTGTGGGCACACATAAACAATATCTAGCATGTATATGATTATGAACAAGTAATAATAATGTAATATATAACAGAGATAGAGTTGAGAGATAGTGGATCACATGCAAACACCAAGATATATTTTGAGATTCGAGCTACTGCTATACGTCCCCGCCTTCACACAGAAGGATTTCCACTACGTTCACATAGGACCTTCCACAAAGGGACCTCTATCGAGGAATCACAACTCTACACTGGTAGTACACAACTTCTCTCTCAATCCACAAACCTCTACATAAAAGGTAGGCACTAAGTCAAGCACAACGTAAAGAAAAATACACTTGGTGATCACAAAGATTACAAACTCTCTCTTGATGATCTCTAAGGATCACAAACAATTTTCTCACAAAAAAATAAGATCCTAAAAATATGATTAGAATTGATTGGCTCAAGTATGTGAGAAATCAAAGTGTTTGAAAATAAAACAATAAAGAAAATACTTGGAAAAAACTTCTTGATGGATACATAAAATGAAGAATAAAATAGAATTCCAAAAGACTTGATTTTCTTTGATTTTTCAAAACTTGAAAAACAAATAAAGATAAGAAAATTTTTGGCACAAAAATTTCTTTTTAAAATTTACTGAAAACACTTAAGAAGATGGGAAAAATTACTCTTGAAAATCTTGATGAAAATAGCCCTCAAGGACCCATATATGTATGGCCTTGAAAAACTCGTTGGGGTCCAGAACCAGGTCAGATTGGCCTGTCAGTCGACCGCCCGGTTGACTGGCCAACGATCAAATTTTTGATCGTCAGGCACTGGCCCGGTCGACTGGCCCTAAGGCACTATTCGGTCAACCGCACAGTCGATCGGCCACATAGGCCAAAGCCTTGTGCACGTTTGTACACATCAGTCGACCGACCAGTTGACCGAGCTCTGGTCTAATCGACCGGTCAGTCGACCACTAGAAGGATCAGGATAGACTTTTAGGGTTTGAAAACTTGGTCTTTTAAATATCCATAAAATCTCATAAAATCACATAAAATCCACAAAAATAGGTTCTTATAAATATTTGAAGAATAAATATGTGTGACTAAAATTCAATACATATTTCAAATAATTTAAACTATTTTTGTGATAAAGAAATTAAGCTTTAAAACAAAACCAGTATTTTCTAAAACTTGAATTTTGAAATGAAAATCTGTTTTCTCCAAGACTTGTATAAATACAAAAACTAATATAGAACCACTTTTGAAGTATTTGTGTATGGATAGAATCCAATGCACATATAAAAGATATATCTATGTTTTTGACATAAAATCCAAAAACTAAGTTTTATTAAAAGCAAAACTTAAAACCATGAATTAGAATCATCAAATTAAGTTTTTAGTCAGCATGAAACATAGATGTATATGGATGAAATTCAATATATATTAAACCATGTAAAAATTCTTTCGATTCTATCTATTCATGAAAATGAAAGATATGTTCTAAAAAATTCAAAATGGTTAAACCGAAACCAAAAACTATTTTAACTTGCGTGTATGTGAACTTGAGCATATCAACACTAGTCTATCTTTATACAAGATCTAAAAATAAAATAAACTAAACAAACTGAAGTCTTCTTGTCAATCTTCATCTTCAAGACGGCTCGATCCCAACTCGATCCAAGTGAGTTTGATGCGACCGTTACGATGTGAGCTCTTGAATCAACACTTGTTTGCTTCAACACATTGATTGTGAATCTCATATTGAAGTCAAATCTCTACTAAGATCTTGATCAATATCTGAAACTTATTAAACACAAGATCATTAGCAAACTAACCTTTATAAGTTAGTCATCATCAAAGCTTAGGTGAAGAGCCTCTGAGCCAACAAATGTCGAATTGTTTACAACTATTGGAACTAAGACTACAGCTATTGGAACTAAGATAAAATTACGAAAGTGGGTGAAGAAATATGCATCTCAAATTGGTGATTGTGACAAGCTCAAATTGAAGACTGTTGCTCTCCATGATGGTATTGATAAGAAGATTCATATGAATCAGTCAGTTCGGTTTGCTGCTGAAGATTTAGTCATAATGAGCGCGGTGGAGCTCATTTGAATGAATTACGGATGACTTGATCCCTTGGGTAAGGTACGTAGGCAGCCACATAGACGCTACCACATTTGGTGATGCAACCCATATGAAGCTATTTGGTATATTTGGGATCTCGAGAATTGGCAGCGAAAGCTGATTTGGATTTTACGTAAAGGTGAAGTATGATCACGATGAACATTTGATCTTCCGGTGAGAAGAAAGTTGAGCTTGCATAAAGGGGTTGTGCATCCAGTTTATTGAGCCGATATTAGAATTTGGTGTGCTCTACTCAAATTTGGTTGAATCGTCTTGAAGACAGTTAGACTGGAGTGCCAGTCAGTTGGAGTTAGTGTTGGCTCATGTAAGGTTCTTCCTGAGGTCATTTGGAATAATATTTCATTCAGTTGCTGAGTTGTAGACACACATTCGTTAGTCGGCTCATATGGTGTTGATTCTCTTCGGTGGAGTCTTGAGAAAGGCATACATGGTGTATTCTGGTTGGATAACTGAGCTGAAATTTGGAATCTCTACAATTGATATTGGAGTTTGGAAAGAAATGTCTGAGGGAATGACAAACTCAATTTGGATCTTGTGTGATCATTTGAATTCAATTGTAAGTGGGCTGGGGATTCATTTGGAACCAGTTTCGTCCGTTTAGCCAAGACGAGATCGTGTGTCAATTTCACCGAGATCATGTGTCAATTTCATTCGAGCGCTCAAGCCGAGATCTTGTGTCATTTCACTGAAATCGTGTGTCGATTTCGCTAGGTGTTCGTTGGAGTTCGGCTCAGATTTGAAAAAACTTCACCGAGGTGGAGAATTGTAGGGAGAGAGAAAATAAAAGGTTAATGGAAGAGTTTTTATCTCATTGGAACAGCAGAGAATAGAGTCCAAAGGAGCGAAAACGCAGTGAATTGCAGGTTAGAACAGTGGCCAGCCGACCGTCTGGTCGACCGACATGCACAACGTGCATAAGCGCAGCTCGGTCAACCGCCCGGTCGACCGTAGCAAGGAGAATAGTCGACCAGCACGGTCGACCGACTAGCATGCCCAACTGTCTGTTGGGTTCGGTTGACCGACCGGTCGGCCGAAGGGATGGGTCGGCCGACCGTCTGATCGGCCGACAGGCAGCTGCTTCTCCTATTCGGATTCAACCTTCGTTTTTGAATTAAAGTTGAATCCAGTTGTTGTTTCCTAACACCCTCGAACTCTCTGGCTATAAATAAAGGGGCAAAGTCCTCATGAAATGTATGCAAGTAAAAACTTGTATTTGATTGTTGAATCAATAAATCTCTCTCTCCCTTCCTCGAGGACGTAGGCAAATTGCCAAACCTCGTTAAATATTATGTTGAATCAATTTCTCTTGTTATTGTTCTTATCTTTTAGGTACTTCTCTATTGCATTTCTCTCAGTTGATTGGGTTCCTCAATTGGGTTCTTGCCAAGACGTGCGCAACATAGGGGACAATAACCGGTTCAATATCTGGACGATTGGGCGAGCTTTTGATCCTTTAAGGCAGCGAAATCGTGACTGGATTCCTCAGGCTAGATTTTATTTGTGTCATATTAAATTTGTAGTAGCATGTTAGGAATTTGTGTTATTTTGTCTTTGCTCCTTATTTAGATCTGCATGTTTTAAAAAATAATATCGATATTTATCCAACAATCTAAAGAATCAAAAATTTTGTTTGTCCTGAATTTAATTCTGTGTCTTAAACTAATAGTTTATGCATGACAATTTCCTGCAATCAATTACTGTGTCCTGAATTTCCCACAATTAGGAAAATTAGAGTTTATTTTATTATTACTTACATTTGTTGCAATTCACATCAGTGATCTATATCTGTTTTCTTACTGTCAATTTTGTTCTCAATTATTTAATTGATGAAATCTCAAAATTCTCAGTTTAGATCTTGTTCAAGTGTTAATACGTCGGTTTTATTATTTTGGATCTGGTATCTTAAAAATCCCATATCTGGCTTTTGGTCTATTGTACAAGTACTTTCTGCATTAAAAGTGTGTTCGATTATTAATTACCTAGTTGTTATTTTAACACTTTATTTTCATCTTTAATGTTATCAAAATCTGTCCTAAGCTTTATTGAAATTTGTTCAATTGAAACCTTTTAGTTTTTAGGTTTCAATATTTTAGAATGACATCGTCTTGAAACCTCTCAATTTTGTGCAGCCTAACATGTGTTATGGTCTGGTTTCTTTCTAAGACATGTTTTGTATAAAATTTAGTCCAACTATGATTGTATATGCTTACACCTACAGTGCAGGTTATTATTCTTTTATGCAGAGTGATGGTTTTATATGCAGTGAGCTAGTTGGAAATTGTTAGTCTCAAATCATTGTGCATTTTGTTGTGTGTCATCTCTCCTTCTATGATGCTTCACCATTATTGAGATATCTTTTATTGTAGGATATTGTTTTTGCAGTTTCTGGTGTGCTTTTAGGGCTAAACTGTGCAAATTTCTTGCTTCACTGCAAAATGACACACGCTTGGGCCTATTGTTGCACTTGAATGTGTGAATCCTATTGCATGGATACATTTTAAAATAGTTGTTATCATGATATTTGTAGCTTTGTGACTTGCATTTGGACTCTAATTTATAAGTTTTCTTACTGAATCTCTGATGTCATTATGTAAAAAAAGAAATTTTCTTTGGCATATAAAAGTTCAATAAAGTTCAACTTTGCATTTATACCTCTCCCGATTATTAGGTTTATTCAAATCATGACAAAAGTTGTTCTTGATTTCTATTGCATTCTTATTCAGACCCCAGATCAATAGCATCCAGCTGCTAATTAGTTTTATGTTGTTTAGAAATACGCTACTAATTCTATGAGAAATTATTAATTTGGCTCTTTGATGTAATGCTCTGTAACACCCCGCTCCCGGAATACGAACTTAGTTGCGTATTTAGATTTTTCGATCGTATTTTTCGATTTGCTTCCTGCATTCGTTTTGTATTATGAATTATTTATAGGATCGTTTTGTCTTGGATCCGGATTCACGGACTCAGAGTCAACCCTAGTCTGAACCGAGAGCCCGATCCTAGTGAATTGCTACATTTAGTCTTTCTATTATTTAGATTTGACCGATTTCAGTTTTAAACATCATTTCCCAATATTTTAGATTTTTTATGATTTTCTGAAATTTTCCTGAATTAAATGGAAAATCTTCAAACCAGTGTCGACCAGCACCGCTGACCGATTCCTGAAATTTTAATTTACAAATGGAGTCAAATTTTGAGAAACCACTTTCCCATATTTTCTTAGAATAATATTTTCTATCTTAATATATTTTTTGGGAATTTTCAGAATTTATCAGATTTCTGCGAGATTTGGTGTCGACCGATATTGGCTGCCGATTCCAGGATTTTTAATTTTTAAAACTATAAAGAATTTCTTGAAACGAATTTCACCGTGATTCTTAGAATAATATTCTTGATTTTTGAGAATTTTTGCGGGTCGTTCCGAGATACTTGATTTTCGGATGATTTCGGTATTTTTCCGAAAGTTTTCCGCATCCGCAACCGAATCCCGGGAATCCGCTACTCTAATTATTTTCACTTTTTCTTTCAAGAAAATATCTTCCTCTTTTCATTTTCTTTTTCTTTTTCCTTTTTCTTTCCTTCCTTTTCCTTCCACCAAATTCTCCAAACTTCTCCATCTTCTATTATCTTCTACATTCTTCCTCTAAAAATATCTCCTCCACCAAAAATATCTTCTCCAAAATATCTCAAACTCCTCTCCCATCACCATGGCCGGCCAAAGAGCCACCTAACCCCTCCATTTTATAAAAAACCCCTCTCTAAACACTTTTTACATTACCTTCACAAATCCAATTCCTATATAAACCTTTCCTTCATCTGTCCACTTCATTTTTCTCTTCACCAACACCTTAACCACCACCAACTCCTCCTTCATCTCCACCACAACAACAACCACTACAACTTCTCCAACTCCTTACCTTCATCTTCTTCCTCCTCCATCTCCATGTAAACCACCACAAACTCCAACAATTCCACCAAAGCCTCCACCTTCTCCTTTACCTTCTCCAAAAATACCACCACCATCAAAACCCTCCACAAAACCACCACCCCATCACCACATCAAGAGCCGGCCACCTCCTTTGGATTGGGGATGAGCTCTTCATCATCGGTAATATCTCCGATGATTATTCCGGTAATCGTTCGCGATTATTCCGGTAATCATTACGGTGACGATTACAACGACAACAACTAACATCACCATCACCTCTACTATTTTCCACCACCATCTTCACTTCCACCATCACTTTCACCATCACAACACCACCTCCATCTCCACTACTTCAACCTCCAAACATCACCTCCTTCACCTTCTTTTTCATTACTCCATCAAAATCCAACTCCTCCACCAAATAACACCACCACCAAAGCAAGCACCTTTCCCTTTCTCTCTCCCTCCTCCTCTCTGTATATTGCTGACGCGGATCTCACCCCCGCGTCCAGGCAACGCCTTAACGCGGATCTTCACGTTCTTGGCATCTGTTTAAACGCGGCCTTCGCGTTCTTGTACCGACGCAACGCGGAGTCCATGCCCGCGTCTGTGTCCCTTTCATGTCTGCACGACGCGGAGCTAATGCCCGCGTCTGTGTTCTTCTCATGCTAACGCGACGCGGAACCCATGACCGCGTCCGCATTCTTCTCGTGTCCTGACTTGAATGCGGGTCTCGAACCCCGCGTTTGTGGCACCTTTGCGACGCGATTCCCACGTCTGCGACTCCCGCGTCTGCGACTCCCGCGTCTCACTCTCAAAACCCGCGTCTCCCTGTGCACTCTCTCCTTCCATATACTTCTCTCTCTAGTTTTTCTCTCTCTTTCTCTCTCTAACTCTTTCTCTCTCCTCTTCACTTATTATATTTATGGCGCGTACGCGAGTTCCATGGATTTCAGAGTTTTCAGCTATTCCAGAGATTTAGGCGAGTGTTCTCGCCTCCATTTGGGTTTCCCCGCTTCGTCGGGTTGACATGTATTTTATTCCATGTTTATATGTATTCTGTATTGGGCTGGGTCCCTGTATTAGTGTATGGTCGAGTGCCAATGACTGGACATGTATTGCTCTGTGACGAATGCTTGTATTAGGGTAGTTTAATTCTTGTACATATACTATGCCTGCGATGTATTTTACTGCTTTATACCATGCGTGGCCGACCCTTCATGGTCGTTGAACTCTGGGTTTCTGCCCACTCCTAGGATGGCTGGTAGCCACCAAGAGTGCGCTTAAACCCCGAGCGTTCTTGGACCCTCAGCCTTCCGCCTCCGGTCTCTCACTATCTCGAAAGGAAAGTGATTGGGACCGTCAGGTCTCTCAGCCCTTCAGCCTCCGGTCTCTCACTATCTCGAAAGGGAAGTGATTGGGACCGTCAGGTCTCTCAGCTCTGCCTGGTTATCATGATCAGCGTTCAGCGCTTTGCCACTAGATTCGTCTAGGCGAGATGCTGCCGGAATTCCTACTCGCACCTTAAGCCGAGTTGTCCCGGTAACCTTGTCAGACGCTCCAGTGTTAAATACTGTTTGCTGTCTGTACACTCCAGCTTGCTCAGCTCCGCTTGATTGTGCTCAGCTACTATTCTATCACATGCCATGTATTCACCTGATATGTTAACACCTGATGTGTTATCACCTGACACCAGACCTGCTACTACTTGGCAAGACCCCTTGTTATGACATGACTTACCACCGGACTAATATCAATCTCTTGACATGATTGGTCACCTGCCAAATATCATCCTCCTATCGTGCTATCACTTGACACCCGGTATGATATACTTGACCTGTGATTATCTCATTTACGGGAATACTATACTTGTTATCTTGTATTATATATACAGTGACCTGAATCTATAGTACTCACGTACTCCTGAACTCCTAATCATGTCTTGTACCTGCTATTCCCGTAAATTGATAATCACATATTAAATTCTAATAAGACAACTTGCACCCGGTTTGGGGGAAACTGATGGGCCCTGATTAATCATGTTTATGGTGGTCTTATCGAGCCATGCGTGGCCACATACTTGAGGGATCACCTGGTGGCCACCAGGGATTCCGTGGGGTGTGCTGGCACCCCTACTCCTGTCTATTCCTGCTGGGTATGCACACGCCCTAGGCCTATTTCTATAGGGTCTGCGATACTCTATTTCTGTTCGGGCATAAATAAGTCCCGGTACCTAGCGGTACGTTTCGGCTCAGCACCGGATACTCCTGAACCGTTGTCCCGGGCATGTACGGGGCCCATCCGAAACATGATTCATCGATCTTTATCAGTTTTCAAATAACTTGCTATATAAGTTGTGAGTGGAAGTATGTGGAATGGGACACATACTGAAGCCTGGAACTTAGACGGCTCCAATTATAATAAGATGCTAATATACAATTTGATGTGCCATTTTGTAACTCGAGTTGTATGTGCTTGGATTATGGTGACATGGGATAAAGGTATATAGATGAGGGTTTCCTCGTTTGGATTATTCCTTCGATGTACTAGTCTCATAGAGCCGTGACTTAAGCTTATGCAATCGGTCTTACTCGTAATCGGATTTATTCAGTTTTATTCGGTTTTTATCGGTTTTATGTTAGTTTAGGAGATATCTGGTGTTGCCCTATCTACTTTACTTCTCATCTCTTTACCTTCTCTTATCTTATCATACCATGAGTAGTTCCTGCTTGATATCACTTGTTTTATATCTACTTGCTCCTGCATGCTTACCTATGCTCGCCACTTGGCATTCGTATCACCACTCGCCTGGGGAGTTCTATCTGACTCCTCTGGATCCTCATGTCCAGGTCTTAGAGCTTGAAGCGCGTGGATTCTCCCTGTTGCTGATCAGAGTGGCGCAGCGGTAGCGTGGATCTCCAGCAGACCGTTCAGAGCCCCATCCTTCCAGGCCCCCTTGTTCAGCTCTAGAGTTTTCTTATTGTAACTCTGAGCCACCTATTGTACTGTTCATACTTGTACACCTCTTTGTATTCTCGCAATTGCGCATGTCAGTGATGTAATATTCATGTAATATTGGATCACCTCTGGTGATAACTTTGTAATTGTACTCATGTGTTGGAATGTATAATGCACCACTTGCTTCCGTACTCTGATTCTTGCCTGTACTGATGCTTAGCGTATAACCGTGAGGGTATTTCTGACCTGCGTATATACGTTGCAGTAACGTCTCCGTACCCGCAGGATCGGGGCGTTACAGGATGGTATCAGAGCCTAGGCTCTCGCATCCTCAGTACGTCCAGATGGCAAATTAATGGTAAAGAAATTTGCAACTGGAATGCATGAGTCCTGGTTATACAGTCCAACTACAAGTACAGAGTTATCTATTCTATCTTGATCATCCTTCCTTGATTCCTAATCCCTTTCATATATCCACTGTTTTGGTTTTTCGAAGCCTTTATACCAACTTAAGATATGGATATACCAGAAAGGTAGCGGTTGGTTTTGAGTGAAGCTATTATATGATCTCTTCGGCTGACTCTATGGTGCTCAGGTACTCCCAGGATTGATCCTAATCGGGTTATCTTTCAGAGGTCAGTTGTCGGAATTCTCTATGGATATTCTACATTCTCGGCTATATCTTTCAGAGTGATTGATGCCCGGTATTCGGAATTTATTGGTCTTCTTTATTATGCTCAGGACTATTAGGGTTTTCTTTATCTTCAGTATTCTGGCTCATCCTCAGAGCGACATTAAGTATGCAGTACAGCGGGAATTCTACTGCAAAGCTGTGTTATCAGTCAATATTATTCGGCATTGTTCGAAGATTTATACAGCCGTAAGTGCAGAGGATATCTATATTCTGATTATTGTTCAGTCAACTTGAGAGCCCTACCTATAGTGCTTCATATCTTAATTAGTATAATTCCCGTCCTTGTCCTCTTTGTGTTCAATTTACCCCTTATCGAAATTGCGAGGACGCAATTTTTGTAAGGTGGATGGATTGTAACACCCCGCTCCCGGAATACGTACTTAGTTGCGTATTCAGATTTTCGATCGTATTTTTCGATTTGCTTCCTGTATTCATTTTGTATTATGAATTATTTATAGGATCGTTTTGTCTTGGATCCGGATTCACAGACTCAGAGTCAACCCTAGTCTGAACCGAGAGCCCGATCCTAGTGAATTGCTTAATTTGGTCTTTCTAGTATTTAGATTTGACCGATTTCAGTTTTAAACATCATTTCCCAATATTTTAGATTTTCTATGATTTTCTGAAATTTTCCTGAATTAAATGGAAAATCTTCAAAACCAGTGTCGACCAGCACCACTGACCGATTCCTGAAATTTTAATTTACAAATGGAGTTAAATTTTAAGAAACCGCTTTCTCATATTTTCTTAGAATAATATTTTCTATCTTAATATATTTTTTGAAAATTTTCAGAATTTATCAGATTTCTGCGAGATTTGGTGTCGACCGATATTGGCGGCCGATTCCAACATTTTTAATTTAAGAATTATAAAGAATTTCTTGAAACGAATTTCATCGTGATTCTTAGAATAATATTCTTGATTTTTGAGAATTTTTGCGGGTCGTTCCGAGATACTTGATTTTCGGACGATTTAGGTATTTTTCCGAAAGTTTTCCGCATCCGCAACCGAATCCCGGGAATCCGCTACTCTAATTATTTTCACTTTTTCTTTCAAGAAAATATCTTCCTCTTTTCATTTTCTTTTCCTTTTTCCTTTTTCTTTCCTTCCTTTTCCTTCCACCAAATTCTCCAAACTTCTCCATTCTTCCATTATCTTCTACATTCTTCCTCCAAAAATATCTCCTCCACCAAAAATATCTTCTCCAAAATATCTCAAACTCCTCTCCCATCACCATGGCCGGCCAAAGAGCCACCTAACCCCTCCATTTTACAAAAACCCCCTCTCTAAACACTTTTTACATTACCTTCACAAATCCAATTCCTATATAAACCTTTCCTTCATCTGTCCACTTCATTTTTCTCTTCACCAACACCTTAACCACCACCAACTCCTTCATCTCCATCACAACAACAACCACTACAACTTCTCCAACTCCTTACCTTCATCTTCTTCCTCCTCCATCTCCATGTAAACCACCACAAACTCCAACAACTCCCCCAAAGCCTCCACCTTCTCCTTTACCTTCTCCAAAAATACCACCACCATCAAAACCCTCCACAAAACCACCACCCCATCACCACATCAAGAGCTGCCAACCTCCTTTGGATTGGGGCGGAGCTCTTCTTCGTCGGTAATATCTCCGATGATTATTCCGGTAATCGTTCGCGATTATTCCGGTAACCATTACGGTGACGATTACAACGACAACAACTAACATCACCATCACCTCTACTATTTTCCACCACCATCTTCACTTCCACCATCACTTTCACCATCACAACACCACCTCCATCTCCACTACTTCAACCTCCAAACATCACCTCCTTCACCTTCTTTTTCATTACTCCATCAAAATCCAACTCCTCCACCAAATAACACCACCACCAAAGCAAGCGCCTTTCCCTTTCTCTCTCCCTCCTCCTCTTTGTATATTGCTGACGCGGATCTCACCCCCGCGTCCAGGCAACGCCTTAACGCGGATCTTCGCATTCTTGGCATCTGTTTAAACGCGGCCTTCGCGTTCTTGTACCGACGCAACGCGGAGTCCATGCCCGCGTCTGTGTCCCTTTCATGTCTGCACGACACGGAGCTAATGCCCGCGTCTGTGTTCTTCTCATGCTAACGCGACGCGGAACCCATGACCGCGTCCGCGTTCTTCTCGTGTCCTGACTTGAACGCGGGTCTCGAACCCCGCGTTTGTGGCACCTTTGCGACGCGATTCCCGCGTCTGCGACTCCCGTGTCTTACTCTCAAAACCCGCGTCTCCCTGTGCATTCTCTCCTTCCATATACTTCTCTCTCTAGTTTTCCTCTCTCTTTCTCTCTCTAACTCTTTCTCTCTCCTCTTCACTTATTATATTTATGGCGCGTACGCGAGTTCCATGGATTTCAAATTTTTCAGCTATTCCAGAGATTTAGGCGAGTGTTCTCGCCTCCATTTGGGTTTTCCCGCTTCGTCGGGTCGACATGTATTTTATTCCATGTTTATATGTATTCTGTATTAGGCTGGGTCCCTGTATTGGTGTATGGTCGAGTGCCAATGACTGGACATGTATTGCTCTGTGACGAATGCTTGTATTAGGGTAGTTTAATTCTTGTACATATACCATGCCTGCGATGTATTTTACTGCTTTATACCATGCGTGGCCGACCCTTCGTGGTCGTTGAACTCTGGATTTCTGCCCACTCCTAGGATGGCTGGTAGCCACCAAGAGTGCGCTTAAACCCCGAGCATTCTTGGACCCTCAGCCTTCCGCCTCCGGTCTCTCACTATCTCGAAAGGGAAGTGATTGGGACCGTCAGGTCTCTCAGCCCTTCAGCCTCCGGTCTCTCACTATCTCGAAAAGGAAGTGATTGGGACCATCAGGTCTCTCAGCTCCGCCTGGTTATCATGATCAGCGTTCAGCGCTTTGCCACTAGATTCGTCTAGGCGAGATGCTGCCGGAATTCCTACTCGCACCTTAAGCCGAGTTGTCCCGGTAACCTTGCCAGACACTCCAGTGTTAAATACTGTTTGCTGTCTGTACACTCCAGCTTGCTCAGCTCCGCTTGATTGTGCTCAGCTACTATTCTATCACATGCCATGTATTCACCTGATATGTTAACACCTGATGTGTTATCACCTGACACCAGACCTGCTACTACTTGGCAAGACCCCTTGTTATGACATGACTTACCACTGGACTAATATCAATCTCTTGACATGATTGGCCACCTGCCAAATATCATCCTCCTGTCGTGCTATCACTTGACACCCGGCATGATATACTTGACCTGTGATTATCTCATTTACGGGAATACTATACTTATTATCCTGTATTATATATACAGTGACCTGAATCTATAGTACTCACGTACTCCTGAACTCCTGATCATGTCTTGTACCTGCTATTCCCGTAAATTGATAATCACATATTAAATTCTAATAAGACAACTTGCACCCGGTTTGGGGGAAACTGATGGGCCCTGATTAATCATGTTTATGGTGGTCTTATCGAGCCGCGCGTGGCCACATACTTGAGGGATCACCTGGCGGCCACCAGGGATTCCGTGGGGTGTGCTGGCACCCCTACTCCTGTCTATTCCTGCCGGGTATGCACACGCCCTAGGCCTATTTTTATGGGATCTGCGATACTCTATTCCTGTTCGGGCGTAAATAAGTCCCGGTACCTAGCGGTACGTTCCGGCTCAGCACCGGAAACTCCTGAACCGTTGTCCCGGGCATGTACGGGGCCCATCCGAAACATGATTCATCGATCTTTATTAGTTTCCAAATAACTTGCTATATAAGTTGTGAGTGGAAGTATGTGGAATGGGACACATACTGAAGCCTGGAACTTAGACGGCTCCAATTATAATAAGATGCTAATATACAATTTGATGTGCCGTTTTGTAACTCGGGTTGTATGTGCTTGGATTATGGTGACATGGGATAAAGGTATATAGATGAGGGTTTCCTCGTTTGGATTATTCCTTCGATGTACTAGTCTCATGGAGCCGTGACTTAAGCTTATGCAATCGGTCTTACTCGTAATCAGATTTATTCGGTTTTATTCAGTTTTATCGGTTTTTATCGGTTTTATGTTAGTTTAGGTGATATCTGGTGTTGCCCTATCTACTTTACTTCTCATCTCTTTACCTTCTATTATCTTATCATACCATGAGTAGTTCCTGCTTGATATCACTTGTTTTATATCTACTTGCTCCTGCATGCTTACCTATGCTCGCCACTTGGCATTCATATCACCACTCGCCTAGGGAGTTCTATCTGACTCCTCTGGATCCTCATGTCCAGGTCTTAGAGCTTGAAGCGCGTGGATTCTCCCTGTTGCTGATCAGAGTGGCGCAGCGGTAGCGTGGATCTCCAGCAGACCGTTCAGAGCCCCATCCTTCCAGGCCCCCTTGTTCAGCTCTAGAGTTTTCTTATTGTAACTTGAGCCACCTATTGTACTGTTCATACTTGTACACCTCTTTGTATTCTCGCAATTGCGCATGTCAGTGATGTAGTATTCATGTAATATTGGATCACCTCTGGTGATAACTTTGTAATTGTACTCATGTGTTGGAATGTATAATACACCACTTGCTTTCGTACTCTGATTCTTGCCTGTACTGATGCTTAGCGTATATACGTGAGGGTATTTCTGACCTGCGTATATACGTTGCAGTAACGTCTCCGTACCCGCAGGATCGGGGCGTTACATGCTCATACTTAAGGTTTGTTTGTTTCGTCGTAAGATGTCATAAGTCATAAGTCGTAAAATCTCTTTTCCATTTTTCGTTATTTGTTTCACTGTAAAATAACTTGCAAAATGTAACTCTCATTTTTTCACTTGCAGTTGCTACAGTTAATTTGTGGTCATATAAATCTCATTTTTACACCCACATTTTCTCACCTGCAGCTGCTACAGTTAATTTTGTGGTCATGTAAATCCCACTTGTAGTGCACTTGCAGTCCACAGCAGTTGCTCGATAATTAATATATAATTTAATATTATTAGATATTTAATATTTTTAATAGTGTTTAATTTCTTATCTAATTATTTAATTATTTTATATTTATGATTTTTAGTTTTTTATTATTTTTAATATTGTTTTAATATTTAATATATTAATATTTTAATTATTATTTTTATTTAATATTGTTATTTAATACTTTATTATTTTATTAATATTTATATCAATTTTCTTAATATTTTATTTAGATATAATATTTTATTAATATAACAATAATATGCTTTAATATTAAATTTCTATATATTTAATTTATTTATTTATTAATATAAATAATTACTTTATTAATATTATAATATACTTTATTATTATACTAATATTTTATTATGTAAATATTGTAATAATAATTCATTAGAATAATATTTTATTATAATTATTATAATTATATTTTAGTTTGTTAATTTTATATTTTTATAATATTACAATAATATTATAATAAACTTAATATTATAATATTTTCTAATTATTTATAATATTATAATATTATAACTATATTTTATCATGTTTCTTAAGATTTTTTAATATTTATCTTTTATTAGTATTCTTAAAATTTTATTAATATTCTTTAGATTTTCTTAAAATTTTATAATTATTTTTTATTTAATATTTTACTAATTATACTAATATTTTATTAATATTATTGTTATAAATAAAATATTAAAATTATTAATATTTTATATCATCTTTATTAATACAATTTAATTTTCAATAGTAGATTTAATTTAATAGTATTTATAATATTTAAATTACTGCTACAGTTAAATTTGTGGTCAACTTTTTCACTTACACTTTCACTTTACCAACCAAACACCGTGAAACACAATATACTTTTCCATTTGCACTTTCACTTTACCAACCTAACACCGTAAAACACAATATATTTTTACTGCTACAGTTCACTTTTTTCATTTTAATTTACGACTTGTGACGTTTTGCGGCGAAACAAACAGATCCTTATTCTCCTTATTATTCTTAGTTAATCTCATTTTATCTCATCATTAGTTGTCTGATTATATAATCTTGCCTTGTTATACAGTTTCATTAATTTACCATAATTTATCTAATTTGTTAGTTTTTATATCATATTGACATTTGAATTAAATGATATTGGTTAATATTGGAGATGCCATTTAATTCCTTTTTGTTATCTCAGTTTGTAGACAGAGTGAACAAATCCACATGCCTTTGTAACATACACCCTTCTTTGTTTTTAAAACTTATTTATCCGCACTACGCCTAGACTTGCATGCTTTATCTCTATTTACTGAGTGAATGCATTATGATATTTTATTCAGTTGTTTGTTTCTTCATGCATTAGGTAAGGACATTGAAAACTTCGTCTGAAGAGTTGTCAACTGTTTATATACATGTTAATTTTGTGTTGCATGTTATAATTAGTTCGAATTCTTTTAGAATATCTTGTTGCTTTTATATTGAATTCTAATTTACTCTGTTATATATTAAGTTAGATTATATTGTTTCTACAAGTTGAAACTAAGTAAAATCTCTTACACATTTATTCTGCATACTCGAATCTAAATCGGCTAAACCAAACTTTATTCTTAAACTTTTCATTTTAACAAATTGTTGAATACAAAACCCATTTAGCATTTTCAGATGTTATGGATAGCTTAAATCACTCAAATATTAAACCAAATGGAATATTAATTGACCAACTTAGATTTATATTAGACATGAATGACTCTGTTCCTGTTACTTCCACTAAACCATCACTAATTGATTCTTCTTTGATAAACCTAGATGACAATAACAATATGTTTGTATGCTCTTCATGTTGTTGGATAGGCGTAGGCTCCTAAGTATATTTAGTTCAATAAGACAAAAAAATTAAAGGGTAAATCATTTCCCAAAATTTTGTATAATTGGTATTTAATTAAGAAAAGATACTCAACGTGATTCTGTAACTAAGAAACCCTCAAAGCAGAAAATCTCCCACCTGAGTTGCTCTGACCTGGACAATTGGACTAGTAAAATTGAGGTTTTAACTAACACAATAATTTTAAGATCTTTTATTAAATATCTCATCATCCTATATTATCCATAACCTAGTTGTTGTCTAGATGTAGTGGCCAAAATTGACTCTCACGGGATAACAACACGTGTCTAAGCAACCGAAAGCCTCCACCACTCCGGAGCTAATCTGGGAGTTTCTCCTCGCCCAAGGACATTTCTACCCTGGTAGATTCGACATTCTGAGCCATCTCAGAGTCCACCTATTCTGGAGATTTCAGCTTCGCACAAGATAACCTCGACAATATATCATTCTTGATCTTTGTCTTTAGTTACGCGGCCTGATCTCCCTTCACATTCATAATGTGAAATGCCTTCTAGTCTGGGCAATTATGGGCATGCCAAAATTCTCTACATACAATCCCGACAATCAAGTGCCAGCAATCACAGTCGTTCCAACAAACTAGCACGTGCAGATCGTGAGATTACGAGGATCACGCCCATATTATCTGCCTCCACGCACACAGAGCAAATGAAGTATAAATGGAACTTCTCTTCCAGTGGAAAGGGGATCCTTGGCTAATCCTAAAAAAAGCCCTGCACTGAGACTTTGGCATTGAATCCCTATAATTCTTATAACCTATAGAAGATAGTGGATTCTTCTCCTCTTTTCTGTGATTTTTTCGATTTGGATTTTCGCATAAAAATTTTGTGTTTCTTTGGTGTTGTTTTTATTTTCTCTCACACTGATAAACCCCACTTGACTCTTCTCTCACTTGTGGTGATGATCGACCTTCCGATCACTCGTGGAGGAAAATCTCCACCACTGAGTTATAACCCTACCATATACACTAACATTTGGACATCTTTGAATCCGTCTAGGATTAACCTTGATTTCATATTTTGATTGGATCGAGTTTTAACTATCTTTCATATTTGAATTTGATGTAAATAATGATCAGATCATACTATATTAGTTAGAATTGATATCCTAGTCTATACTTAATCAAGACTATACTTAGTCAAGTATGAGGAACAGAGTAAGATAGAAAATCTCAAAACATATGATTAAGATAAAGTTGTATTAAATTGTACTACTGGTGACATTATGTTTGCATGAGTAAATCTTATAATATGGACACATATAAATGAGTATATTAATCCTAACCATGTGCAGAATGATTAATAGTTATATGTGGCTTTTGCCCCCATCCAATGCTAACTGAGATCTATTAAAACTACATTACTTAAAATGAATGATTTTCTTATAATCTAGTATTATAATTGAAATCAAGAGACTACCTTCTAGTTCGTTATTTTTGGCTATAGCACCTTAACTTATATTTATCAAGTTTTAGATTTGGTCTTATTCGACATTTTAGCAATCAGTCTTCAATTTTGACTTTACAGACTATAACTTCCCTCAAGCTAAGTTCAGAGATAAATTAAATATCTATTTTGATATTTTTAAATTTTATTTTAATTATTGAGAATTTGATTGAGATTCTTGGTTAGAAATTTAAATTAGATTCTTGTTACAAGTCTTAAAAGAAAATTTTGCAAACTTATCTATTTTACTATCTCGAGCAAAGAAATATTTTTTTAAAAATTATCTTATAACTAAAAAATATTTAACCTTTCTCATTTCATTACTAGCTTTTATTCAATAAGCTATTTATATTGGAACTATATCAAGTTAAAAATATCATCTATTGATGTAATTTATTATATTTATTAAAGGTATATTTATAACTGAAAAAATTTATACACCTCCTATTTAAGTGTGTCCATGATTTTAATAATAATAAAATTATGAGGATAATCTTATCTAAGTTGTAAAAAATATTAAATTTGAAATTTTACTATTGATTAAATTGTGTATGTGTGTGTGTATATAAATTCAAATTTAAAACTATAAGTGTATTATTTATAGTAATATCTTGAAATGATTGCTGTGTTATGCACTTCAAGTTTTTCTTTAAAAGAGTTTACATCTTTAGAAAGAATATTATAATTTACACTGTTAATTATATTGTAAATAATTTTTTAAAATTATTTAAAATTACTTTGAAGATTTTAAATGTGATATTTTTTCAAACTAAAAGATATGTAATGTGTTGGCCCAGAGGCCTTTCACTCTAGTTTTGATGATGATTAACTCATGTAGTTATAGTTTACTAATAATCTTGTGATATTTAGTTTCAGATATTTGATCAAGATATTAGTAGGTGATTAGCTTTAACAAAGGTGTTTTGGAGCTTTCACATGGTGATTCAAGAGCTCGAGCGTCAAGTTCACATCTAGCACTCGGTTGGAGTCAAGCTCGGTGGATCACGTTTGAATCGAGTCAACTTGGAGAAGGAGTTCTATAAGAAGACATCGGTTTGTTTAGTTCAAGATTGTGTTTAGATCATTATAAAGATTATATAATGTTAATATTCTCAAGTTCACAATACACACACAAGTTTAAAGTTTCATGTTTTAAGTTTATTGGTTTGTTTGTTTTCGGTTTAACCAATATTGGATTTCATGTCAAAAACATAGATATAATATGTTTCATGTATATTGGATTCTATCCATATACAACATGCTTAAAGGTTATTTAAATATCATGTTTTGTATTTACATGTATTTTGGAAAAATCGGATTTCCATTTCAAAAATTCAAGTTTTGAAAAATATAGTTTTTGGTTAAAGGCAAATTTTCAATCTCACAAAAATGGTTCAAATTATTTAAAATATGTGTTGAATTTTTATCACACATATTTGTATTTCAAAGATCTAATAAGAACTGATTTTTGTGGAATTTATGTGATTTTATGGGATTTAATAGAATATAAAAACCCAAGTTTTTAAATCCTATAATGGCTGGATTGGTATCAGAGCCTACGCTCCTGATATTAGGTTTTACCACCTAGGAGTATGATCTTGGTTGCTAATTTAGATTTATATTTGCACACTTATTTGTTTACACACACTCATAGATTGCTTGATCCCTCCCATGTATGATGTTTCCAACATTGACACGTGAAAATTTAGGATGAGTATGTACCTAAAATCCTAAGCTTGCATGTTTTCCTTACCGCTACTAAAAAATATTATCTTGATAATAGCAAGCATATAGAGGCCAATGCACAAGCCCTAATGGTACTTAGAAGCATACTAAGTAAAGATTATGTTTGTATAGTTTCTTATTGTGATTCCGCCTTTGCAGTGTGGAACACATTGACCTCTCTAAAACTTCAAACGTCAAACATTGTGAGAAGGAATCTAGTGGAGAAGAATCCGAACATCATTGCTATATGGTCCAAGGGAATGACTCCCTTGAGGTACATTCAGAAACTCAACTAGGTGATTGTGCTAGTTCTTCAGGCGATGATCATATTGATGCTGATGCTTTGAATGAAAAACTTTCAATTGTTTGTGAAAATTATTAGAAAAATATAAACTTTTGAAAAAGAAAAGTTTTTAAACTTAACAAAGAAAATAAGAATTTGTGTTCAAAACTTGATTTGACTTTGCAAGAGAAGGTTGAGATTTCAAATAAATGTGACTCCTTGAAATCCCAACTTGAACTTGCTTTAAATGAAAACAAGATTTTGAAAAATAAAAATGATTGTAATGAAGTTTTGAAGAAAAATAAAGTTCTATCTTCAAAACTTGATTTTGTTGTAAAAGAAAATGAAACTTTAAAAAATAAAATTGCTTCTATTTCAAAGGAATTGGATTTGGTTTCTTAGAAAAATATTTCTTTGAAAAATGATTTAAATTCTCATGTTTGTCATGCTAGTATAGCTTCACCACCTAGTGTATCCATAGCATGCACCACCTCTTCTTCTGTTATTGATAATGATATATGTTTGTTAAAGGAGAGTGCTGATTGTTTGGGCTCCACTTTGAGTCAATGTGTCTTGAACCACACACGTTTGGAATCTATATTTCGAAAGAAACATGTTCCTCCTATACATGCACACAAACCACTGCATACATATACTTCTCACGTTCATACACACAACACCATGTATGCTCATGTGTACACTTGTACACATTGTGGACGTAAGGGCCACCTTGCAAAATTTTGCTTTGATAGAATTAATGATTCAAAATTTGCAAATAAATTTATTTGGGTAAGGAAAGGAGCTAACTCCCATGGACCCAAAAGAGTGTGGGTACCAAAAATCACTCCTATTTTATTTGATGTTGGTATGGGCTCTCACATGACGTGAGAGTTGTTGGTGCCTTGAAGTGGATGCGTTCCGAACTTAATGGTGACTATTTTAGATGCATCACTTTCAAGGGGAATTTGGTGGGAGGACCACCATGATTTGGAGACATAGAGATGTGCCCTCTTAGTTTTGGTAACAATCTCTTACTCCCATTTAGTTTACATGCTTTCATAATTATTTTTTAGCATGTTTTAGTTTTTCATAATTATTATGCTAAATGTCATGATAATTAGACCTATGATATACATGCATATCATTTTTGAGATACACCCATGTTCTATATGGATTTATATTTTTGTGTTCTCACTTTAATTTAGCTATGTTGTATATCTTAGTCTAATACATGTGTATTTACATAATGATCATATTGGCTTATGTTTTTATTTTATACTTCATGATTTGATTACATGTTTAGATGTAATTTTTCATTAAAATTTGTACATATGCTTGTACAACTAATGAGCCATAAATTGATTATTATATATTTGTACTTAAGTGCTCATTTGTACTCATTAGATGTACTAGTATAACCTAGTTTTGATGACTCATGCATTTTGACGTGTATTCCCTATTTTTGGACATGTTTTTCATGATGATATGTTTTAGCTTCATGTATATGTTAATTTTGTCAAAACTATTGGATATACATGTATAACCTTGAATCATTTGCCTTTCATGCAAAATCTCTTTATAGACTCATTTGTATTTGGAATATGTATGTATACCTCTAGTTTAAATAAAACATACATATGCCTTGAAGTTTGAATTATTTTGATGAAAATTAGATTTTCATGTTTTTCATGTTTTAAGGAATTTCATATTGAGCCTTAATTGCCTATTTCTATGACTATGTTTTTCACACAAAACTTGTACACTCACATTACTTGATGTTTTCTCATGACCTTATTTTTATGAGTATTATATGTGCTATATAGACCTTGAGTGTTGATTATGCGATTTTCATATTTTCGTGAAAAATATTCTTATTTTATTCCTTACTTGAAGGATTTCGTACTAGTTTTCAAGTTTTTCATAAAACTAGTTATGTTTTTCTTCATTTTGGAAGAGCTTTCAATTTTGCTAATATTATTTTCAAACTTATTTTTGAAAACCCCTTCCATCTAAGGGCGGTTGGATGGGCGACCATACCTTGTAAGCCTAATTGAAAATCATTTTTAAACAAGTGCATGATAGGGTGGAAGGTATGAGTTATACACTTGATTCTCATTGTATTTTCAATTAGTATCACAATTGAAATTTATTTTGTATACTCATATTTATTTTTATATATGTATGTTTTAACTTCAAATAGTATCAATTTCGATTGGTATTTAATTTTCATACATATATATGTGTTTTGATTGTGCTTACTATATCTTTATATTTTTAAGCACAAATTTGGTTATGCTAAGCTTGATTTAGTCCTTAATGACAATTATTTTTCAATTGGTATATTATACAAGCTTATGCATCATTTTCATTAGTATTTCATAAAGGGGGAGAAAATTCATGTTTTACCTTTCAATCGGTTTTATTTACCATTGGTATCTTACTCCCACTCTTTATGTTGAAAAATGATATCTTAGTTTTCATTTGGTTTCCTATGCTCCTAATGAAAATTATTTTCAATTGGTATATGTTTCATTTTCAATATTGGTATCAAGAATATTAAATTGATATTATTCTCTATTTGGTATCTCTATTGCAAAATGATTTTAGTGTAACCAAAAAGATTGGTTTATGTTTTTCAATTGGTATCAAAAGTGTAAAATATTTTCAATTGGTACTAATTTTTACAATTGGTATCAAGATTACCTATATGTTTATATCTTTCAATTGATATCAAAATTTTTATTAGTTTCTGCAAAATGTTTTGTTTGTTTTCAATTGGTATCATAAATTGGTATCATGATGTTTTGATGTATACCTTCATAATAAATTGATATATTTTTCAATTGGTATCATAATGTTTTGATTTGTATTGCTTATATGTAAGGAAAGTTTAACATCTTCTCTATATATAGATTCATGTTGAGTGTATGTCATATTGAAGTGATTGACCTTTCTTTGGTATGTAGTACACGTGTGTAGTAGGAGCTTCACATCTTCTTTTATACATTACATATTATGCTTTATGTAGTTATGGTTTAGTCATCTCTTTTTATATAAATGCATGTATGCAGGGGGAGTTAACTTCACATCTCTCTTCTTCATGAATGTATATAGCATATATACCTTTATTGTTTTGATTCATGCAAAAAGGGAGAAAAATATTATTTATACCCTTTATTGTTTGTACCCCTTTGTTGATGAATTGACAAAAAGGGGGAGAGATATTTTAGAGTTTGATATATGCATGTTTGTTTGAGTTTTATATATGCATGTTTGTTTATATGCATGTTTGTTTAAATTTGTTATCTTTTACCATTGGTATCAAGAGCATCTTTTGTTGGTATCAAGAGCAACATTTTTTAAGAACATTTTTATTTTAAAATTGGTATCAAGAGCATGTTTATTTCATTGGTATCAAAGATTATGTTTGTTTCATTTCCTTATTTTATGCATGTTTATGCATATTTATATTGAGCATTCATTGAATATCTTATTGTTTATTTCTATGCATGAGTTAAGGGGGAGCTTCTATGAAGCTTAATTTTAATCCATGCATATATAACTCCATGAGTTTTGTCATCATCAAAAAGGGGGAGATTGTTGGCTCAGAGGCTCTTCACTCTAGTTTTGATGATGATTAACTCATATAGTTATAGTTTACTAATAATCTTGTGATATTTAGTTTCAGATATTTGATCAAGATATTAGTAGGTGATTAGCTTCAACAAAGGTGTTTTGAAGCTTTCACATGGTGATTCAAGAGCTCGAGCGTCAAGTTCACATCTAGCACTCGGTGGATCACGTTTGGATCGAGTCAACTTGGAGAAGGAGTTCTACAAGAAGACATCGGTTTGTTTAGTTTAAGATTGTATTTAGATCATTATAAAAATTAGATAGTGTTGATATGCTCAAGTTCACAATACACACACAAGTTTAAAGTTTCATGTTTTAAGTTTATTGGTTTTTTGGTTTTCGGTTTAACCAATATTGGATTTCATGTCAAAAATATAGATATAATATCTTTCACGTATAATGGATTCTATCCATATACAACATGCCTAAAAATTGTTTAAATATCATGTTTTTGTATTTACATTTGTTTTGAAAAAATCAGATTTCCATTTCAAAAATCCAAGTTTTAGAAAATAAGTTTTTGGTTTAAGGCAAATTTTCAATCTCATAAAAATGGTTCAAATTGTTTAAAATATGTGTTGAATTTTTGTCACACATATTTGTATTTCAAAGATATAATAAGAACTTATTTTTGTGAAATTTATATGATTTTATGGGATTTAATAGAAGATAAAAACTCAAGTTTTTAAATCCTATAATGGCTGGACTGGCTGTCTGCCGGTCGACCGAGGCAGAAGTCGGTCCGATCAACATGCACAGGACATGCACGCAGCCAGGCTGGTGGGCCAGTCACCGGGTCGGTTGACCACCAGAGAGCTTCTGCTCTCTGGAAAAGGCCCCGGTCGATCGACTGGTTGACCGACAGAGAGTTCTGCTCTCTGTATCTTGCTCCGATCGACCGAGAGATCGACCGGCTAGAGAGCCGTTGCTCTCTAGATTCAGGCCCGGTCGACCGAGCGGTGGACCGGTGGGCTCAAAGGTCATAAATTTGATTGTTGGCCGGTCGACCGCCCGGTCGACCGGAAGGGCAATTTTGCCCTTTGCCTGCTGCCAACGGGCATATTGTTATGGGGCTATAAATACCCCATATTTGAGCTGGTTTTTAACATGAATTTCAAGAGCAAAATTTTTCATCTTTCAGTAAGTTTTTAAAAGAATTTCTGTGCCAAAAGATTTGATCTTTATTTGTTTTTAAAAGGGTTGGAAAAATCAAGAAAAGGAGAAGTCTTTGGGATTGATTTTTTATCTTCATTTTTATACCTATTCTAGAAGTTGTCCCAAGAGTTTTTCTTTGTGTTTTTAATTTCTAAACTCTTTATTTTCTCACACTTGAGCTTATCAATCTATCCTATGTATTAGGACCTTGTTTTAGTGAGAAAAGGAATTGGTTTGTGGTTGAGAGAGACCACCAAGTTGTAAACCCTCCTTTATTTGTGATATCCCTCTAGTGAGAGGTGATTGTGTTGATACCCTTCTTAGTGAAAAGGTGATTATTGGAGTGGTGGCTTAGTGCCTATTCCCTCAAGTGTGAGGTGATTGTGGTTGTGTGGCGTTGTGCCTATCCCTCATTTGTGAGGTTGATATTGTGTAGGCTTTGTGCCTTGCCTCTAGTGAGAGGTTGTATTTGTTAGAGAGAGGAGTTGTATACTCCCGGTTGTATTTACCCAAATCCTCAGTGGAGGTTCCCTGTGTGGGAAGCCCTGTGTGGACGAGTTAGTGAAAATCCTTCTGCGTGAAGGCGGGGACGTAAAGCTGTGTGCTCGAAACATATCTGTGTGTTTGCGTTTGATCCACTTTCTCTAACTCTCTCTCTTTTGTATTGTACCTTGCATCATTCATATTACTCATTCATACTTATATGCTTGGTATTGTTGTTTGTGTGCCATACTTGTGTTAAACTAAGAGAGCTTCATATAGCACCTCAACTCTTATTCAGAGGAATCAAGAGGAGTTAGTCCAGAGCCCTTCACCGGGAATTCGGCTACACTTTTTGGTTACACTTAGTGTTATAATTAGTTTTTAAATTCCGCATTATTTGTCATAGATTAGCCTTACACCTATTCACCCCCCCTCTTGGTGTACTTTCATAATGCATATATTATATGCATATATTATTTGAGAAAACAAAGTTGTATATACAAAAAAAAAAAAAAAATCAAATTCTATATCCTAATCACTAAATTATGACAATGGTGATTTATTCAAGATAGAAATTTGAATACTATTAAAAATATAAATGACAAGGTAAATTAGGATGCCTTCCTATCTGGCAAGGATTCAATTTGTAGGCATCTTATAAGATAGTAAAATTCAATCTGAGATATCGCTAATGTCTTAATAATGTGAGTAGAATGAATAATAAATATTTTTCTCTAGTACATGTACAGTTCTTAAAATTTTGGTAAGTATATGTTTAAACTACATTTGTAGATATTTCTAAATTACATGTTAAATACTTAAACTTTGACACTAAGTGTGCATTCAATGATATTTGACAAACTTAACTTTCTTAATTATTTTTCAGCGCATTATATATATGTGCGTGTACACACACACACTTGAATAATCAAGTGCAATATATATATGCTTTGTCATAAATCATTATGTGATAATTTACTTGTTTTGAAACTAAGTTGGCCCAAAGGCCATTAGCCCGACATTTTGATGATAACAAAACATATTTAGTTATGTTTTTAACAATTTTGTTTATATAAGTTTCAGGTAAAAATAATAGTTGATTTGACGGCTCCAACTCAAGACTCACGCTTTTGGACGCCGCAAAGGATTTAGATCCCCGAGCCTAGCACAATAGAAGCGCTCCCGGATCATACAAATAAGAAGAACACAAGAGTTGTAATTTTCTTTAGAGTTTTTATTTTTAGATGATTTTATCAAAACCTAGATGATAGAGGTAGAATATTTGGGATTGTATCACACACACACTTAGTATTGCTTCATGGCTTCAAAACAATTTTCATATCAAAATTTCTAGCTTAGTTTTTGGAAAACCGTGTTTGGAAAAATCAGTTTTTAGAAAAATCATTTTACCTAAAAGGATTTTCATCAAATAAAGTTCTAACATGTTTGGGTGTTGATCTATGATCACACTCTGAGTTTTATAAGTCCTAGAACCTTGTTTTATAAATCCTTAACCAAAATGTTTTAACCAAAATTTCCTTTCCCTTTAGCAGACTCTGGAAAACAGACCTGACAGAGTCTGGTCGACCGACCCAGTCGACCGACGTGCACGACTGTGCATGTGTGCACGTCGGCCGACCGCCCGGTCGACTGGGATCAATGTCAGTGCTCTCTGTTTATTCCGGTCGACCGGATCGGTCGACCGTAAGAGAGTTCCACTCTCAGGTAGAGCTGCGGTGGCCCGAGTCAGCTGACCGTTTCCCCCAACGGTCGGATTTATGACCGTTGGCGGTCGGCCGGCCCGGTCGACCGGTAGCTGTCAGAAAGTCTGACAGACTCCAACAGCTCTATTTTTCTGAACAGATTTTGTTGGGTTTCACCCCAATGACTCTATTGAGCTGTGTAGGCTGTTTTCCATCTCCTATAAATAGTGGGATTATTTTACAAACAATACATAAGATTTACATATAAGATTTACAAGTTTTCAAAAGCCTTTCATTTTAGAAAAAGATTTCTCTCTAAGCCAAAAGTTTCCAACACTTTCTTGAAGCAAACCTCTCTACTTCTCTCTAGTCTTTTGCACTTCACAATCCCAAGTATCATCTCTTTCATATTGGTTATAGGATTGTGCGAAGTGAGCCTTTTGTGATTAAGTGTGATCAACTTATTTCATTGAGCGAAGTTGTAGAGCCATCGGCCTCAAGCGAGCGCGTGTGCTCCAAGTGGTGTTGTGGCATCACGAGAGATAGGACAAGTGTGTCCTTGTATTGACGATCCAGTGGGATCACCAATAGTGGAAATCCTTCAAGTGTAAAGGCGGGGACGTAGAGCGTGGCTCGAACCTCGGAAAAATTCCTTGTGTTTGCGTTTGATCAAATTTCTCTAAACTCTATCTCTTTACTTGCTCTTTTATATTGTTCACTTACTTGCAAGTAGTTTATTTGGGTTCATCATTTTAAATAGTTTTAAATTCGCATAATTGTCATTTGTTATAGCCATCACTTATTCACCCCCCCTCTAGGTGATTTCAATTGGTATCAGAGCCTAACCCTTACATTTGGTTTAACCACCTTAGGGAGATCCTTACTTTTGGCTATATCTTTTTGTGCATTATTATTTGTTGTGCATTATATTTTGTATTCATGGCATCCATTGACTTTTCTAGCATCAAGTCCCCACCCAAATTTGATGGCTTGAACTTCCCCATTTGGAAGATCAAGATGAACTTATTTCTTAAGTCCCTAGGAATTAGAGTAGCTAGGGCCATAACCAAAGAATTTGTAGAACCTCTCACTGATGAGAGATCATGGTCCGAGGACACCACCAAGGACTATGAAGCTAATGCTAGAGCCCAATATTCATTAACCCAAGCTTTAAATGAAGATGACCTCTCACGCATCATAAATTGTAAATCGACATTTGAGGTTTGGAATGTTTTGATTGTGACTCATGAGGGAACATCCCAAGTCAAAAGATCCAAGATTGACTTGCTTCGTTCTCAATATGAGAACTTTTATATGCTTGAGAATGAATGCATTGATGACATGCTCACTCGTTTCACCAAATAACAATGTTTTATCTTCTTTAGGTGACACGATCGACAATGACCAAAAGATTCGGAAGGTCATTCGAGCTCTTCCCAAAACTTGGGAAGTCAAGGCAACAACCCTCAAGGGGCTCAACGATCGGGAGGAGATGGACTTCTCCGGCTTCATCGAAAATCTCAAAACGCATGAGATGGAGATGAAAGTTAGAGAA
Organism: Agave tequilana; assembly: GCA_038442645.1. Taxonomy (NCBI): domain Eukaryota; kingdom Viridiplantae; phylum Streptophyta; class Magnoliopsida; order Asparagales; family Asparagaceae; genus Agave; species Agave tequilana. The sequence continues at coordinate 58,833 of JAVJIF010007815.1, forward strand.
GAAAGGGAGGCGCCAAAGAAGAAAGCTCTCGCTTTCAAAGCCACTCCATCCACTCATGACGAGGAGGACTCATCGGAAGACTACGATGAGGATTTTACCATGCTCATCCGGAAGGTGGGCAAAATCTTTTACAAGAAGGGGAGGCAAAGCAACTTCCGAAGAGGGAAACCTCAAGGAAGATTTGAAAGAAAAAGAGAGGAGCCGGTCCTTGCTTCCATTGCAAGAAGATCGGACATCTCATCGCCGATTGCCCCGCTCTCCAAGCCACAACATCCAAGAATGGGCCAAAGAAGAAGAAAGCAATGGTGGCCACTTGGGATGATACGGAGTCGGAATCCGAAGAGGAGAACGACGCCGCACACATGTGCTTCATGGCACATGGGGAGGATGCAACTAAGGTAATTCTTGATAACTCCATAGAAGATGATGAATTGACTATGGATGAACTAGCACAATTTTTTGAAGAATTACAACATAGGTATGAGATTTCACAATCTCAAAATAAGAAATTAAAAAGGAAAAATGAATCTTTGAAAAAATAAATTTGATCTTGTTTTAAAAGAGAAAAATAACTTAGAAAACTCTTTTGTAAAGATGAAAAAGGACTTTGAAAATTATAAAATATCTTCTAAAGAAAAAAGCCCCATTTCATCTTGTAACAAAAATGAATTAATTGAGATCCAAAAACGAGTTGATGTTTTGGACTCAACACTTAAAAAATGTGCATTTGATTTAAATAAATTTGCTTCTAGGTTTCCCAAAGGAATAACCCAAGGGAAACACACTCACCATCAACATACACGGAAACATGCACACACTCACAAACATGCTTTCATGTATGGTAGTGGTAGGATTTATGTTTGCACTCATTGTGGCCGCAAAGGCCATTTAGAAAAATTTTGTTTTGCTAAGCTTAACATGACAAATAAACATGTTTGGGTTCGCCCCGGTACTAACCCTAAAGGACCCAAAAAGATATGGGTACCAAAAGACACACCAAATTTAGTTGATACAGGTGGGTCTTCTTCCTCCAAGACGTAGGGGGAGACGGTGCCCGGGTGGTGGATGCATCAACGCTCAATGAACATATCGTCGCTTGCATCGCTATCTTGGAGGCACCTATTTTGGAGAAAGCCCTCGGTTTTGGTATTTTCTCCACATAAAAGTTTTATTTTGTTTATATATATATATGTATAGGATTGCTAGTTTACCATGTTGTTGTATTGATATATGTTAGAGTAAACTTGCACTTCCATCATGCTTATATGTATGTTTTGTTTTATTTTTAACATATAATCTTGTATGTCCACATGTTTAGATTTCAATATATGAGTTTTTGTCAAAACTAAAAGAATATTTAAAACACTTTTAAAGCAAATACATAGAGATGACAATTGCGCGCCTCAACTCATATCTAGAGGAATCTTGAGTAGAAGTACAGAACCCTTCACCGGGTATTCGGCTTCAACATCTCTAAAATTTGGCTTTATTTATAAAATAAATAATAAAATAGGTATAAAGTTTTGTTGTTTTTTTTTTATGTCCAATATGTTTAAAAATTTTTGTTTAAAAACTTTTTGATGAAAATATACCTTTACTGTTAAATTGAAAAGTATAAGATAAATAATTTTTAACTGGTTTTGCTGCTGTCAGTTTTTGGGCAAGACCGGCCGACCGGAGCGGTCGACCGACCTTGCCTGGAGAAATTTTTATTTTTTCTCTGTGGACGGCCAATCGGAGCGGTCGACCGACTAATCTGTCAGTGCTCTCGGGTATTTTCGGTCGACCGGACCGGTCGACCGGGCGATGGGAAACTGCTTTTTACCCATCACTATTTAAAGCCCTTTATCTCATTTTCACTCTCTCACCTCCGCCGACCCCTCACATTTCCTCTCTCAAAAACCCTAACAACCCTAATCCATCTCATCCCAACTCAAATCCAACCCTAAAACTTCTAAAAAATTCCTGGATCTTCACTCTCAGGCCCAGATCTACGTATATTTTCAAGGAATTTCAGATTTTGGCCTCTTGATCATCTCTCTTTCAAGGTAAAAATTGTCTTTTTCTTAGATCTTGCATCTATTCTTGTTATCTATCTAGATCTTGCCTTTCATCTAGTTTAGATCAAGCTTTTACCTTGTCTATTTTGTGGATTTTGACCTAGATCTCATTTTTAACCTAAATATGCCTAAGAGATCTAGATCTGAGAAGGGTAAATCCATAGCCCCTTCTTCCTCTTGCAAATCCAAACCTCCTTTTGTTTCCTCCCAAGCAGAACATCGCTATATTCTTCTTTCGGAGAAAACTATAATTTCTGATAGATGTGTGGTTCTCCAAGATTTTGAACACCTGAATATACCCCATATTTTGAGGAACAATTCTCTTGATCAATTCATATCCATTAAGGAACCTTTTTACACCTCACTCATTCCATATTTCTACACCAACTTGTCTTATGAGGGTAACAGGGTTAGGTCTAGAGTACTTGGGAGAGACATTGACATCTCTCTCCAAGAGTTTGCTGATCTTCTGCATCTCTCCTGTGAGGGAGTTGATGTCTATTCCTTTGACCTTCAGGATTTTGAGTATCCGGCCGGTGAGTCTGCGCTCACTGCGTCAACTTTGCTCCACGGGGATGACAACCCCGGTCTAGTGAGAAATGAGGAAGTGAGATACTACACTCTCACCGCTCAAGTTCTCGCTAAGTTTGTCTTTTACAACCTCCTGCCCAAATCAGGAGAATTTAGTCACGCTAGGGGATCTGTCCCATTGATTGTCTATTGCCTTCTGCGAGGCATCAAGATTAACATCCCCCAGTTCATCATTTCCCACATGACCTCAGATCATGTTCATGTCCCCACTAGGCACTTGCCTTATGGGATGATTATCTCCTATCTTCTGAGGTAACTTGATTTTGACCTATCCTCTCTGAGACCCACAGAACCCTCTGTGAACTTGAACAGCTCTCTCCTGAAGAGGATGCAAGCTGGGATGCGTTATCCTACTCCCCAGCAGCCGCCCATTCCTCCTACTTCTTATATTCCAGGGTCTTCTTCTGCTCCAGGGTCATCTATTCCCTCTGATCTCCAGGCCTTCATTTCTTCTGAGTTACGAGCTCAGTTACAGGAGCATCATACTCAGATTTCCGCTGAGATCCAGCAGCGCCACACCCAGATTTCTGCGGAGATTGCGGCACATCGTGAGGAGATGGACACTCGCTTCCAAGGACTTCGCAACGACATGTGCTACTTTGCTGATTCCATGCGTTACATGGATTCGCAATTTGGCGCACTCTACGTGAAGTATGATATGCGAGCCCCAGATCCTACGGCGTATGCCCGACCGCTTCCTTCCTCCGGCCCTCCATTTCCGGCCAGGCCTCCTACTGCTCCTCCAGCATCACAGCCTGCTGTTGCTGCGATTGATCCTGAGGAGGAGGATGATGAGGATGAGGATGATGATGATGATCTTGATGGAGATGAGGAGGTTGTTGCAGGAGATGAGGATGACTCGTCCGAGGAGGACGATTCTGAGGATGAGGAGTGATTTTCCCTTTATTGATGATGTCAAAAAGGGGGAGAGATATTTATGAGACTCTCTGGGCTGTAGTACTTTTTTTGTATTTTGTGTATTTTGGGTTGTAGTATTTTGTTTTATTATGGACATGTATTGTGTGGACATGTGTTTGTTTTATAGTTATATGTTTAGTATGGACATGAGTTACTTTTTATGGCATCCATTTTATTTTGGATATCTATTGCATATGTGTATTTATGCATGGTTGATTGGCATGTATTTCATTTCCATATACTATATGTGCCTTTTATTTATGCCTGAGTATCTCTTTGATATATGCATGTGTTGAGGGGGAGCTTCACTTGAAGTCTCCACCCAAAATATTTGGGATAACTATATATGTTTTGTCATCATCAAAAAGGGAAGATTGTTGGCCCAAAGGCCATTAGCCTGACATTTTGATGATAACAAAACATATTTAGTTATGTTTTTAACAATTTTGTTTATATAAGTTTCAGGTAAAAATAATAGTTGATTTGACGGCTCCAACTCAAGACTCACGCTTTTGGACGCCGCAAAGGATTTGGATCCCCGAGCCTAGCACAATAGAAGCGCTCCCGGATCATACAAAGAAGAAGAACACAAGAGTTGTAATTTTCTTTAGAGTTTTTATTTTTAGATGATTTTGTCAAAACCTAGATGATAGAGGTAGAATATTTGGGATTGTATCACACACACACTTAGTATTGCTTCATGGCTTCAAAACAATTTTCATATCAAAATTTCTAACTTAGTTTTTGGAAAACCGTGTTTGAAAAAATCAGTTTTTAGAAAAATCATTTTACCTAAAAGGATTTTCATCAAATAAAGTTCTAACATGTTTGGGTGTTGATCTATGATCACACTCTGAGTTTTATAAGTCCTAGAATCTTGTTTTATAAATCCTTCACCAAAATGTTTTAACCAAAATTTCCTTTCCCTTTAGCAGACTCTGGAAAACAGACCTAACAGAGTCCGGTCGACCGACCCAGTCGACCAACGTGCACGACTGTGCATGTGTGCACGTCGGCCGACCGCCCCGGTCGACCGGGATCAATGTCAGTGCTCTCTGTTTATTCCGATCGACCGGATAGGCCGACCGTAAGAGAGTTCCACTCTCAGGCAGAGCTGCGGTCGCCCGAGTCGGCCGACCGTTTCCCCCAACGGTTGGATTTATGACCGTTGGCGGTCAGCCGGCCCGGTCGACCGGTAGCTGTCAGAAAGTCTGACAGACTCCAACAGCTCTATTTTTCTGGACAGATTTTGTTGGGTTTCACCCCAACGACTCTATTGAGTTGTGTAGGCTGTTTTCCATCCCCTATAAATAGTGGGACTATTTTACAAACAATACATAAGATTTACATATAAGATTTACAAGTTTTCAAAAGCCTTTCATTTTAGAAAAAGATTTTCTCTCTAAGCCAAAAGTTTCCAACACTTTCTTGAAGCAAACCTCTCTACTTCTCTCTAGTCTTTTGCACTTCACAATCCCAAGTATCATCTCTTTCAAATTGGTTATAGGATTGTGCGAAGTGAGCCTTTTGTGATCAAGTGTGATCAACTTATTTCATTGAGCGAAGTTGTAGAGGCATCGGCCTCAAGCGAGCGCGTGTGCTCCAAGTGGTGTTGCGGCATCACGAGAGATAGGACAAGTGTGTCCTTGTATTGACGATCCAGTGGGATCACCAATAGTGGAAATCCTTCAAGTGTGAAGGCGGGGACGTAGAGCGTGGCTCGAACCTCAGAAAAATTCCTTGTGTTTGCGTTTGATCAAATTTCTCTAAACTCGATCTCTTTTACTTGCTCTTTTATATTGTTCACTTACTTGCAAGTAGTTTATTTGTGTTCATCATTTTAAATAGTTTTAAATTCGCATAATTGTCATTTTATATAGCCATCACCTATTCACCCCCCTCTAGGTGATTTCACCAATGTTCATTGTGCACATCGGTCGACCGTTCCGGTCGACCGGCAGAAAGAGTAGAGCTCTCTGTTTGTTCCGGTCGACCGGTCCGGTCGACCGACAAAGAGTGGTCACTCTCTGTTTGGGACTTCGGTCGACCGCCCGGTCGACCGCTTTCCCAACGGTCAGAAATTTGACCGTTGGCGGTCGACCGGCCCGGTCAACCGACAGCAGCCAGAGTCTGCTGACAGATTCCAACGGCTATATTTTTATTTGTTGTTGGGACTTCTCTCAATGAATATTTTGACTTGTTTAACCCTGTTTTCATCCCATATAAATAGTGGGAGTGTTATACAACTAAAATACAATTTTTACAAGAGTAAAATCAAATTTCTCAAAGTTTATCCTTTTAGCAAAAAGAATTTTCTTGAGCCAAAATCTTCAATCCTTTGTGTTTTAGCTTGAAGTTTTCTCTTCCACTTCTCTACTTGTTTTAGCACCACACAATCCCTAAAGTTTCATCTCTTCATCTTGGTTATAGGATTGTGCATGTGAGCTTTGTTTGTGGTCAAGTGTTGATCATCGTTTTCTCATATTGAGAAGTTGTAGAGGTTGCGGCCTCAAGCGAGCTAGTGAGCTCTAAGTCGGTGTTGCGGCACGTTGAGAGAGGACAAGTGTGTCTGAAGAGTTCTAGTGAGAACTTATATTGACGATCCGGTGGCATCAAGCATAGTGGAAATCCTTCATCGTGTTGAAGGCGGGGACGTAGAGCAGTGGCTCGAACCTCGAAATATATTCTCGTGTTTGCGATTGTCCACTTATCTCTAAACTCTACTCTCTCATTTACTTGCTATTATTTGTCTACTTCCTTGCAAGTTTTTATATTGTTGTTGTTTATTGTTAATTAGTTTTTAATCCGCATTATTTGCCACTTAGTATAGCCATTACCTATTCACCCCCCTCTAGGTGATTTCAATTGGTATCAGAGCTTAACCCTACCATTTGGTTTAACCACCTTAGAGAGATCCTCATTATTGGCTATATCTATTTGTTGCATTTATTATTTGTTGTGCACTATACTTGTATTCATGGCATCAGTTGACTTTTCTAGCATCAAGTCCCCACCCAAATTTGATGGGTTGAACTTCCCTATTTGGAAGGTCAAAATGAACCTATTCCTAAATTCCCTAGGTGTTAGAGTTACCAAGTCCATCACCAAAGAATTTATTGAACCTCTCACCGATGAGAGAACATGGTCCGAAGAAACCTCTAAGGACTATGAGGCCAATGCTAGAGCCCAATATGCACTCACTTAAGCATTAAATGAAGATGATCTTTCCCGCATCATAAATTGCAAATCTACTTATGAAGTTTAGAATGTGCTAATTGTTACTCATGAGGGGACGTCGCAAGTCAAGAGATCTAAAATTGACTTGCTTCGTTCTCAATATGAGAATTTCTATATGCTTGATAATGAAGGCATAGATGATATGCTCACTCATTTCACCATGATTACTAACGCCTTATCTTCTTTAGGTAACAACATCGACAATGTCCAAAAGATCCGGAAGGTCATTAGAGCTCTTCCCAAGTCTTGGGAAGTCAAGGTAACAACCCTCACAGAGCTAAATGACAGGGAGGAGATGGACTTCTCTGGCTTCATCGGCAATCTCAAAACCCATGAGATGGAGATGAAAGTAAGAGAAGAAAGGGATGCACCAAAGAAGAAAGCTCTTGCTTTCAAGGCGGCTCCATCCTCCTATGATGAAGAGGATTCATCGGAAGACTACGATGAAGACTTTGCCATGCTCATAAGGAAGATGGGAAAAATGTTCTATAAGAAAGGTAGACAAAGCAACTTCCGAAGAGGAAGACCTCAAAGAAGATTTGAAAAGAAGAGAGAGGAACCGGGTCCATGTTTTCATTGCAAGAAGACGGGACACCTAATTGCCGATTGCCCCTCTCTACAAGCTACTACCTCCAAGAACGGGCAAAAGAAGAAAAAGGCAATGGTGGCCACGTGGGATGACTCGAAGTCAGAATCCGAAGAGGAGATCGACACCGCACACATGTGCTTCATGGCACATGGCGATGATGCTTCCATATGTCTAGAAAACTATTTAGATGGTGAAGACTTAACCATGGATGAACTTGCTCATTTTTTTGAAGAATTACAAAGTAGGTATGAAATATCACTTGCTCAAAATAAAAAATTGAAAAAGAAAATGTTCCCTAAAGAATAAATTTGAGCTTGTTTTAAAAGAGAAAAATGAATTATCAAACTCTTTTGAGAAAATGAAGAAGGATTTTGAAAAATACAAAACCTCTTGTAAAAGAAAAAGCCCTATATCTACTTACAATAAAAATGAATTTTTAGAAATCCAAAAACGTATTGAAGATTTGGATACAACTTTAAAGAAATGTGCTTTTGACATGACTAAATTTGCATCTATGTTTCCTAATGGAAAATCCCAAGGGAAACATACTCATCATCATGCATCTAACACACACAAACATGCACACACGCACAAGCATGCATTTATGTATGGTAAAATTTATACATGTGCACATTGTGGCCGCAAAGGACATTTAGCTAAATTTTGTTATGCTAAGCTAAACTTGTCAAATAAAAATGTTTGGGTTCGAGAAAACACTAACCCTATAGGACCCAAAAAGATTTGGGTACCAAAAGACACGCCGAACTTAATTGATACAGGTGCGTCGTCCTCCTCCAAGACTTAGGGGGAGATGGTGCCCGGGTGGTGGATGCATCAAGGCTCAACGTATACATCGTCGCTTGCATCACTATCAAGAGGCACCCATTTTTGGAGATTACCCATGGTTTGGTAACTTCTCCACCTAATATTTCTTTTAATATATATAGGATTTGCTAGTTGCATCTTTGTGATAATATGCCTACATGTGTAAATTTGCATATTCATATTTTTGTATCTTAACATGATTGGATTGTGTATTCAATTTGTTTAGATTTCTATCACTTGCCATGTTTTTGTTTGTCCATAAATCAAGATTTTGTTAACTTAATGTTTTATATGAATATTGTCAAAATAAAAATTTATTTAACCAAATTAAGCAAATAAATAGAGATGTCAATTGTGCGCCTTAACTCTTATCTAGAGGAATTTCGAGGAGAAGTTCAGAACCCTTAACGGGGTATTCCGCTTCAACATCTCATGTTTATTGCTTAATTAATAAATAAAAATATATTGTTAATAAAAATAAATGAAAATAAAAATAAAACCTTCTACTGAGTTTTTCATGCCAAATAAGATTTTCAATATTATTTTTATATAATATATTCTTTGTTTTAAAAGGAATTTTTTTAAAAAAAAACTCAAATTTTCAACATAGTTTTTAACTGGTTTCAGCTGTACCGGTCGACCGATCTGGCCTGGCATAAGGCCCAGTCGACCGGCGCGGTCGACCGATATAGCCTGGAACAGAAATTAGTATTCTGCCCGTAGCCATCGACCGACGCGGTCGACCGACTGAAACCGAGTTTGCTCTCGGTTTCCACCGGTCGACCGGCCCGGTCGACCGGCAGTCGGGTAAACTGTTTTTTTTAACCCAACTATATATAACCCTAACCCTATTTTTCCCTCATCTTTTCCTTCTACCCGCCTCCAACTCCTTTCCTCCTCTCTTCTCTCAACCCTAAACCCATTCCAACCCATCTCTACCTCTCCCAACCTCAAATTTCTTTCACAAAAATTTGGAAAATTGGTTTCAGGCTCCAGATCTACTCTCTCTCTTCGGTATTTCTCTATATTTTCAAGGTATAATCTCATATTCTCTAAATCTCTTATTTTTCTTGAAATTTCTAAGTTTATTTGGTTAGATCTTGCTATATTTTGTGCCTATCTTGCTAATTTACCATTATGTCTAAAAGATCTCGTTCTGAAAAGGGGAAAACCCCCCAATCTTCATCCTCCCCTTTGTGTCTTAAAATGCATCCTATAGGTATGCCATAATTGGTACTAAAAATGTGAATTTAGGTAGAACTGTGGTGCTTAGTGATTTTGAGCACCTTAATCTTGCATCTATCCTAGCATCTAACTCCTTAGAAAATTTTGTCACCATTAAAGAACCTGTCTATTCTGCTTTGGTGCAATATTTCTATTCAAATCTCACATTTGAACAAAATCTCATCAAACTCAAAGTTATGGGCAAAGATGTAGATATCTCATTTCAACAATTTGCACATCACCTACACCTCTCTTGTGAGGGGTAGACATTTATAACGTCGATTTGCATGTTTTTGAGTATCCTGACGGTGAGTCTGCCTACCCCGCATCTACCCTTCTTCATGATGATGATGATCCTGGTTTAGTTAGGAACGAGGAGTTGAAGTACTATACTCTCACCGCCCAGGTCGGCCAAAATCATGTTCTATAACCTCCTGCCAAAATCAGGAGAATGTAGTCACGCTAGGAGTTCTGCTCCTCTTGTCATCTATTGCCTTCTGAAAGGCATTAGAATCAACATACCTAAACTCATCATCAACTACATAACTTCTGATCATCTCCTTGTCCCAAACTGGCACTTGCCCTTTGGGATGCTCATCACCTGTCTTTTGAAGCAGCTAAATTTTGATCTTTCCTCTGAACGGTCAATTGAACCGTCAGTAGACATCAACAGTTCCCTCCTCAAGAGGATGCGTCTTAGGGAGCGTCATCCAGCTCCTCAGCCGCAGCCTATCTTTCCTGTTGTTCCTGGATCATCCTCTGGTTCTTCTGCTCCTTCGACCCCTATCTAGCCTTATTTCTTAGCTTCGGGAGCACCATCAGCAGATTTCAGCTGAGTTGACCGTACACCATTTACAGATTTCCGCTGAGATGACTGAGCACCGCCAGCAGATTTTCGCTGAGATGATCGCACACTATCAGCGGATGGAGTAGCGTTTGGACAATGATCTCAGCCATATCTGTGACTCCATTCGCTATATGCATGCCTGTCTCGGCGGCATCTACCACAGATTTGATTGGCCAGCTCCTCTTTCTAGTGAACGTGATCAGCCACTTCCTCCTTCCGGCCCTCTGTTCGCTTCCTGGGCTCCTCCTTCTTCTGCTCTGCCAGCCACTTCCCCGGAGGACCCTGATTTTGGGAGACATTGACCCCTTTGATGATGTCAAAAAGGGGAGAGATTTCTGGGAGTTATTTTTGGGTTATGTTATTTTGTTATTTTAGACATGTGTTATGTGTTAGTTTTCTGGGTTGTTTATCTTTGCTGTATTTGGATATTAGTTTGCTTTCTGTATGGACATGTATTATTTGTGAACATGTGTTATGTTTCTAGTTTTGAGGTTGGCATGAGCCTCCTATCTTGTATGGACACCTTTTTATTATGATATGGCAGTTATCTTTGTTATCTCCATATGGTATATATATCTGGTTGGTTGTCTACTGCTTATTGTTCCATGTTTGTTTCAACCTTCTACCACTCATTTTGGAGGATGGAGGTATTTATGGATGGATGGAGGTAACCAGATATGCATACATGTTTATATTTCTGTATCTTTGGTATGCATGGATGGTTGGCATATGTGCTTATTATCGTATCATATATATGCCCTTGTTATGCATTTAGATCTTTATATCATATTCTCTTATATGCATATGTTAAGGGGGAGCTTCACTTGAAGTCTCCACCCAAAATATTTGTAATAACTCCATATGTTTTGTCATCATCAAAAAGGGAGAGATTGTTGGCCTAAAGGTCATTAGCCCTAAGTTTTGATGATTACAAACCATATGAAGTTAGGAATTAACAAGATTGTTTTAAATGAGTTTCAGGTAAAAACATAGGTTGATTGACGGCTCCTACACAAGACTCATATTTGAAAGCCGCGAGGATTTAGATCCCAGAGCCGAGTACACTAGAAGAGCTCAAGGATCAATCAAACAACTTGAGAAGACTATACCAGATTTGTATCTTTGCTTTTCTCTTTTTAGTTAGGATTTATAGTCCATTTGTCAAAACCGAGATGATAGAGGATGATAATCTTGGGATTGCCACACACACACTTGATATTGCTTCATGCTTTCAAACAAAATTTTATTACAAAATTTCTTACTAAGTTTCAGAAAAATAAAGTTTAGAAAAATCGGTTTTTGGAAAAATAAGTTTTTAGAAAAACGATTTTTAGTTTAGAAAAAGAATTTTTATCAAAATATAAGTTCAAATTATTTTGGTGTTGATCTATGATCACACTCCGGTCTTTCCAAGCCCTAGAACTTGATTTTGTATCTACCCGTCTAAATAAAATTTATCGAAAAATTAAACACTTCAAAAGTTTTTAAAACTGTAAATTTTGGCCTTGTCCGGTCGACCGCTGGCAGAGCAGAACTGCTCTGTCGATCGACCGGGCGGTCAATCGACATGCACCAATGTGCATTATGCACATCGGTCGACCGTTCTGGTCGACCGGCAGAAAGAGCAGAGCTCTCTGTTTGTTCCGGTCGACCGGTCTGGTCGACCGACAGAGAGTGGTCACTCTCTGTTTGGACTTCGGTCGACCGCCCGGTCGACCGTTTTCCCAACGGTCGGAAATCGACCGTTGGCAGTCGACCGGCCCGGTCGACCGACAGCAGCTAGAGTCTGCTGACAGATTCCAACGGCTATATTTTTGTTTGTCTTTTGTTGGGGCTTCTCCCAACGATAAATTTGGCTTGTTTAACCCCGTTTTCATCCCCTATAAATAGTGAGAGTGTTATACAACTAAAATACAATTTTTACAAGAGTAAAATCAAAATTTCTCAAAGTTTAGCCTTTTAGCAAAAAGAATTTTCTTGAGCAAAATCTTCAATCCTTTGTATTTTAGCTTGAAGTTTTCTCTTCCACTTCTCTACTTATTTTAGCACCACACAATCCCTAAAGTTTCATCTCCTCATCTTGGTTATAGGATTGTGCATGTGAGTTTTATTTGTGGTCAAGTGTTGATTATCATTTCCTCATATTGAGAAGTTGTAGAGGTTGCGGCCTCAAGTGAGCTAGTGAGCTCTAAGTCGGTGTGCGGTACCGTGAGAGAAGACAAGTGTGTCCGAAGAGTTCTAGTGAGAACTTGTATTGACGATCCGGTGGCATCAAGTATAGTGGAAATCCTTCATCGTGTTGAAGGCGGGGACGTAGAGCAGTGACTCGAACCTCGAAACATATTCTCCTGTTTGCGATTGTCCACTTATCTCTAAACTCTACTCTCTCATTTACTTGATATTATTTGTCTACTTCCTTGCAAGTTTTTATATTGTTGTTGTTCATTGTTAATTAGTTTTTAATCCGCATTATTTGCCACTTAGTATAGCCATCACCTATTCACCCCCTCTAGGTGATTTCAATTCTGACCCAATTTGGACTTAGACTTTAGATCTGTTCATAAAATCAAATAGGGTCTAGGTACCTTGCATGTAGACTTGAGTCAGCTCCAGACTTGAACCCGAACTATTTAGCTATTAGGCAGGGACGGTAGTTCTTATACTACTCGACCCAATCCTGAACCCCTTCCCTTAAATAATAATTATAACTATAATAATACTAGTAAATAGGTTGTCATTACATCATTAGCTAATGTCAAACAGAATAATGTTTCCCAATTATAGAAGTTTATCTAACCACCAATATCAATAATCACATAACTCAATAACTCTAGGAGTTAAAAAAACAAATTCATTTCAATTTTATCTCTCCAATCATTTTGTGGTAACCACCTCCATAGATGCTTATTCTAATTTTCCAAATTATAATTGTTTTCATCAACTTTTTCCATAAACGCCCTATTTTCCTCTAGTTTCTAGTTCCACAAATTTGTTCTTGAATCTATTTCTTTTTTGTGAATTTTTTAATTTCATAATATTTGTTAGTTCATTTAGAGAAATTTAAATATACCCAATACTTGTTGCGGACTTGTCCTTGACAAGTATGGTATACATCTTTTTAGAAAAATCCTACCCATTAACCTGATGATGAGTATAACTAATACGTACGCAACACATACGTGGACTCGGAGCCATTCATAATAAATAGGGGTACTAGGCTGAAAAGCGATATCCGAAGGGTTAGGGTCCGGATCCGGGTACAGTTGTACCCTAACCCGACCCAATCTGATAGCCTGCCAGCAGCATTTTTTCTTAATAAGTGGGCCTTGGGGCTGGCCATCAACTCTGCGTTATAAACGAAAAGCCAATAAAAAAAACAAATTTATTAAATAAACAATAATCAAAAGCTAGTACAGAAAAAAGAAAATCTATTGCATCGAATATCCGAGCATCCATCACAATTCAAAAGGAAATTCTACTCACACCCACTCACTTACTGTCTACACCCACATTTCTCTTTTCATCTACTTATCAATTTCAAGTTATCGTAACTTTCTATATACATCTCTAAAACTTCTCAAATATCATTTTCTATCTTAACATCAGTTATATTTAAAAGTTCTCACTGAAACCCACCAAAACAAAATCTTTGGCCTTTTCTAATTTATGTCTCCTCCCCATCTTTTTGATGATTGATATGGATTTGGTTTCAAAATTGGATCTTTATCCCCCCCCAAGAAATTTACTGTGAATTGTGTTTTATTTTATTTTATTTATTTATTTTTTGGGTATTTAGGGAGGGCTATGTTGAGGTTTATGTTGCGCGCGCCCTGGCAACAACCTCTCTGAGGAATTTTCCAACCAGACGGAGACAGATGCAGTTGGAGATGTAACCAACACGACAAGAACAGATAAACAATAGAGAAAGCAAATCAACACAGTATTTAACGAGGTTCGGTAATTTGCCTTCCTCGGGGCAAGGGAAGAGAGATTTTAATGATTCAATAATCAATACAAACCAATACAGAGGGATACTTGAAGGATCTTCCAGTGATTTTCAGGGATATAATACATGAGGGCTCTAACCCTTATTTATAACCACAGAGTCCCAGGGTTTTAGTAAATCCTGATTGGATTCGACTCTAAAACAAAAAAGGAGTCCGAATCTAGAAAGGACAGCAGAATTCGTCTGTCGGTCGACCGGCCAGTTAATCGGCACCAACCGAGAGCAGCCATTTTCAGTCGGTCGACCGGCGGCTGACTGCTCTTTTGCCACGGTCGATCGGGCGGTTGACTGGGCTATACTTGTGCACGCCATCGGTCACTGCCTAGTCGACTGGGCTCTGTCCACCGGTCGACCGGGTGGTCGACTGGGATTCATCCAGGCCTGCTTCAAATCTGTTTTCGCTCCCTTTGTCTTCTGATCTGTACTATCTTCCTCTATCTTCTCTCTCCCTACAATTCTCCACCTCAGTGAAGATTTTTCAAATCTGAGCCGAACTTCAAAATATCACCGGGTGAAATCGGCACACAATCTCGGCGAAATCGACACACAATCTCGACTTGAGCCAACAGACAAAACATGTTCCTTCAACGAGTCGCCAGTACACGTACAATTGATAGTACACGTACAATTGATTTCCACTGATCTGACCAGATTCAAATTGAGTTTGTTGTTACCCTGCAACTCTCACCAAACTCCAATATCAATTGTAAGCTTCCAACTTAAGCTCAGCTATCCAACTGGAATGCACCATACATGCGTTCCCATCACTTCACCTGAAGAGAAATACCATACGAGCCGACCAACGAATGTGTCTCCCACTCAGCAACTTCACGGAACTCTATTCCAAATGACCTCAAGAAGAACCCATCATGAGTCAACACTGACTCTCCAATTGACTGACTTTCTCCAGTCCATATGTCTTCGAGACGGTCCAACCAAATCTAAGTAGAGGACACCAAACACCATCATCGGTTTCAACAAACTGGAGCACACCCCCTTATGCAAGCTTTAACCATCTTCTCACCAAAAGTCAATATTCATCGAGATCACAATGCTTCATCTCTATGTGAAGTGCAACTCTTCACCTCTACATGAAGTCTCAATCAGCTTCTCGAGAACTCAAATACACCATATAGCTTCATATGGTTTGCATCATCAAATGACTGCAGCTTTACGGCTACTTACATATCTTGCCCAAGGGATCAAGCTAACCACAGTTTATTGAAATAAGCTCCATCAAGCTCAAGTACCTGTAACTGAATCTGTAGCAGCGAACCCAACTGATAGAGTCATATGAACTTCCTTACTACCGTCATGGAGAACAACGGCCTTCAAGTTGAGCTTGTCGCGGTCACAAGCTTGAGATTCATGCTTCTTCCCCAACTTTTGTGATTTTACCTTGGTTCTAATTGCCGCAAATAACTCGACATTCTCATCAATATCTTCAACCTGTTCAGCATCAAAACTGGCTACATGATCTCCATCTGGTGTCACATCCGGTGAAGTTTTTGCTAATGCCGAACCAACTGGAGATGGTGGAGTAGCATTAACCTCCACCCGTTGCGATACTTTCTTGGTCTTCGTCCTCTCCACTTGTTGAGAGACGGTAGACTTCAATAATGAAGTCTCATCAAACGTGACATGCTAACTCACCACGAACTTCTTGTTTTCGGGGTCCCACAACCTGTAGCCTTTCATATTTCTTCTGGCACCCAAAAACTCATACTTCTTTGCTCACAGATTCACCTTGTCATCTTTGGTACTAAAAGAGGCCGGACTTCTAAATTCCCGCAGCAAACCATGATTTTGAGCAGATTTCCCAGACCAAACCTTTATTGGAGTTTTACCTCCTATCGCAGTCGATCCATTTAAGAGATGGCTAGCACACACAATCGCCTCAGCCAAAATATTTTGTCTAATCTTGCATTAGACAACAAACACCGAGCCTTCTCCAGTAAGGAACGATTTATCTCCTTAGCCAACTCATGTATTCCATCTGTGAAGTGATCTGTTGGCCCAAAGGCCATTAGCCCTATATCTTGTTGGATATTTTGATGATAACAAACCATATTTAGTTATGTATTTAACAATTTTGTTTAAAAGTATTTCAGGATAAACAGGTTGATTTGACGGCTCCACTATCAAGACTCATAAGTTTGGACGCCGCTAAAGATGTGCATTCCCAAGCTAAGCACATTAGGAAGCTTCGGGATCAAGACATGAAGAAAAGACTAGTCAAGTTCAAGACAATGAAAAAGTCCGAGATTTGTATTTTTACTTTTCTTTTAGATGTTTTGTCAAACCTAGATGTTAGAAGTAGAATTATGGGATTGTCACTCACACACACACACCTTAGTTTGATTCATGGCTTCAAAAACAATTTCTATTTCCAACTTAGTTTTAGAGTTAACATGTTTTTGGAAAATTGTTTTAGAAACTTTAAGTTTTGGAAAAATCGATTTTGGAAAAACAAGTTTTTATCAAAGAGGATCTTTATCAAAATATTTTAACATGTTAGAATATGGTCATACTTCTTTTTTTACAAGGTCCAAAACCCCAAACCACAAGACCTAAACAAAAGTCCCAAGTTCTGGTTTCTGCAGTTCTGATTTTTCAGAACTGACAGGAGCCGGTCGACCGCCCGGGTCGACCGACGTTCACGCTGTGCATGTGTGTACGTCGCCGACTTCTCTGATCGACCGGGGCACTTACAGTGCTCTCTGTTTGTTCGGGTCAACCGGGGCGGTCGACCGTCCCGGTCGACCGGCAGCTGTCAGAAATTCTGACAGACTCCACAGCTCTATTTTTTCTGACAGATTTTGTTGGGAACTCACCCCAACGAATCTCTCCAGCCTTTTTGCCCTGTTTCTCATCCCCTATATATAGGAGGTCATTTCAACTTGATGAGACAACAATTTGACAACATATTTTCATAAGATTTTCAAGCCTTCTATTTGAGAAAAGATTTTCAAAGCCAAAATTTTCATACACCATTTTGAAGCCTTTACCTCTACTTCACTCTAGATATTTGCACTACACAATCCCAAATTCTACATCTACATATTGGTTATAGGATTGTGCTAAGTGAGCAATTTTCGATCAAGTGTGATCATTTTCTTCTTGTGTGAAGTTGTAGAGGCATCGGCCTCAAGGCAAGCTAGTGTGCTCCGGTTGGTGTTGCGGCATCACGAGAGATAGGACAAGTGTGTCCTTGTATTGGCGATCTGGTGGGATCAACAATAGTGGAAATCCTTCAAGTGTGAAGGCGGGGACATAGAGCGTGGCTCGAACCTCGGAAACATATACTTGTGTTTGCGTTTGCTCGAATTTTCTCTAAACTCACTCCTTTATTTCTTGCACTACTTATTGTGTTTATTGCTAGTCTTTTAATTTGTGCAATTTGTTAGTAGAATTTTTAATTCCGCATTATTGCCACATTTCATATAGCCATCACCTATTCACCCCCCCTCTAGGTGATTTCAGTATCAATACCAGTGTTCTGGCTAAATTGTAGCAATTGGTTCATGTATCTTTCAACATTACCAATGCGTAGCTCCCTGATCTTCCTACCAGTCTGCTTCTCCATTATTTTCTTCCACTTCACCAATATACCTAGGTTTCACCCCTTTGTGTCATGGGATATATCCAACAATGCCTAGATATATTATCAATAAAAGAGACAAAGTACCTATGATCTCCAAGCGATGCATTCTTAGTATGTTCTCAAACGCTTACGTGAACACAATCAAGAAGACCTTTAGAGTGGTGAGTACCAGTGCTGAATTTCACCTTCTTCTTGTTCAGAACGCCGTGTTCACCCAATTTTAAGTTGCAGGTAGCAGCACCTTCCAATGATCCCTTCTTTGTAGGAGCTCGCAAAGACTTTTCACCTCTATGTCTGACCTTCATCTGTCAGACCTGTGTGCAAACAATATCTAAAGAAAAAGAGTCTCCACCAGACCTGTAAGTGTACTACCCTTCAAGTAGTAGAGATTTCTCCGGCAGACGCCCTTCATAACCACTATTGAGCCTTTGATCATCTTGAGAACTATAGATACCACAAGACCCAACGCTTCCAAAGCACCAACAGAGATATAATTTCTTTTGAGTTGAGGTACATACCTCACCTCCTTCAATTCTTGTACTATCCCGTCATCCATCTTGAAACGAACTGTACCTATCCCTTCTATATTACATTGATGATCATCACCCATGACAATAGAACATCCATCAAGCTTCTCAAAGCTAGAAAATCAGTCCCTGTTCGGGTACACATGATAGGTAGCTCCTATATCTAAGATCCACTCAGCATTACCTGAGTAACTAACCGTAGGAGTAGTAACAGAGAAAGAAAATACCGATGAGTCTGAATCTGATCAATCCGCCTGTGAAGTACTGGCATGAGTACTGACCACCTGTGCGAGATTTGCTTCGATAATCGGCTCCTTCTTCTTACCTCTGGCCTTCGGACAATCAACCTTCTAGTGCCCTAACTCCCTGCATAAGGCGCACTGGTTCCTCTTCAGATCTTTGAAGCTTGATTTGGACTTCGATCTTCCCTAATCACCTCTTCCCTTCCGATTGGAACTCCTGCCTCTTACCGCCAATGCCTCTGTTGTTGTGCTCCCTGAAGAAGACAGTCTGTCCAGTCTCCTTACTTCATAATTCACAAGAGCAGCAGACACCTCATTGTAGTCAAGGGATTTTCTTTCATTGATCAATGTAAGAGTAAAGGTCTCATACTCTTCCTTAGGAAGAGAATTCAATAGAATTACCGCCTTATCCTCTTAATCGATCTCCACATCCACATTAACTAGATCTGTAAGAAGCTTTGTGTAGCTATTCATGTGTTCATTAATGAAGCATCCTCTCTGCATCTGGAAACGATAAACCTTACTCTTCAACTACAACCGCGATTCGACGCTTTTCGTTAGATACTTTTTCTCCAGGATCTCCCACAGCTGCCTCGCAGATGTTTCATGCAACACATGATACTTGATGTCTTGTGTCAAACAAGACCTGATGAAGCCACATGCTGTCCAGTTCATATTGTTGCAATCTTCTTCAGTTGTTGATTCGCGCTTCTTCTCCAATTGTAGAGTGTCTTCGAGGTTGATGTCGTCAGCGCATCCATCACCTCACATTTCCACATACCGAAGTTGTTCTTGCCGTCAAACTTCACCACATCAATCCTCAACGGATATGGATTTACAAATTTCACCGCAGATGTTCTATCTCCATCTATCTTCTTAACTGATTTCTCAAAGCAATGTGGTAACAAATGGAGTTAGATAAAACAAACTACATAAAAATAGGATCTTTACCTCCACGCGAAAGCCTCGAAGAGTTTTCGAAGCAATCTACTCCTCCGAATTGATTCCTAGAGCAATCCACATGCTGTTTTGAGATCGACACACGATCCCACAAATAGTCCCAACGCTGCTCCGAGATCGACACACGATCTCCGCCTAACAGCAATTGATGCCCTTGGAATCAACACACGATCCTACGACGAACCTGAGATGCTCTGATACCACTTGTTGCACGCGCCCTGGCAACCTCTCTGAGGAATCCTCCAACTAGACGGAGACAGATGCAGGCGGAGATGTAACCAATATGACAAGAATAGATAAACAATAGAGAAAGCAAATCAACACAGTATTTAACGACGTTCGGCAATTTGCCTTCCTCGGGGCAAGGGAGAGATAGATTTTATTGATTCAATAATCAATACAAACCAATACAAGGGGATACTTGAGGGATCTTCTAGTGATTTTCAGGGATACAATACATGAGGGCTCTAGCTCTTATTTATAACCATAGGTCTCAGGGTTTTAGGAAACCCTGATTGGATTCGACTACAAAACAGAAAAGGAGTCTAAATCCAGAAAGGACAGCAGAATTCGTCTGTCGGTCGACCGACCGGTCGACCGACCCTTGTGCTCAGTCGACCGGCCTGATAGACCGGCACCAATCGAGAGCAGCTATGTTTCAGTCGGTCGACAGGGCAGTCGACCGCTCTTTTGCCACGGTCGACCGGGTTATACTTGTGCACGCCATTGGTCGACTGCCCAGTCGACTGGGCTCTGTCCACTGGTCGACTGGGCGGTAATCCCGGATTCATTCAAGCATGCTTCAAAACTGTTTTCGCTCCTTTTGTCTTCCGATCTCTGTGCTGTCTTCCTCTATCTCCTCTCTCCCTACAGTTTAGCTAGGGGGTTGTGTTGGCCCAAAGGCCTTCCACCCTAGTTTTGATGATGATTAACTCATGTAGTTATGTTTACTAATAATCTTGTGTTGTTTAAGTTTCAGATCATTAACCAAGATATTAGTTGGTGATTAGCTTCAACAAAGGAGTTTAGAAGCTTTTCATGGTGATTCCAAGGCCAAAGCATCAATATCACACATTGCCTAGCCCATGGATGGTGTTTTGGAGTAAGTCAACTTGAAGATGAAGATCATCAAGAAGACTTAGGTATCCATAGTTTAGATAGTGTGTTTTAGATTCATTTGTAAAGCTTAGTATAGTTGATATGCTCAAGTGCACAAACACACACGTTTTATGTTTGGTTTTTGGTTTTCATGAATAGTAGTTTCAAAACAAGTTTTAATAGTTCTTATGTATATTAGATATGTTCTAGATATACATATATGCTTTAAACTTGTTAGACAAACTTATTTTGACTATCCTATTCATGCTTTTGAAAAATCAAGTTTGATAAAAATACGGGTGTTGGTTTTGATAAAATTTGCAAGGCTCAAAAATGAATTGATATGATTGATATATGTCTTGAAATTTTTATCACTTGTTTGTCTTTCAATATAAAGTGTTAAAACTATTTTTGGTGATTTTTAGAAAAGATAAAAAGATTTTTCAAAATATGTTTTAACCCAGATTCTGACCCAGATTTGTGCTGACAGGCTAGGTCGATCGACCCTATGGGTCGACCGCACCAAGACCGACGTGCACAGACTTGTGCACGTCTGGCAGGCACAAATCGGTCGACCGTACGGGTCGACCGGGTCTGAGAGCAGAGCTCTCTGTTTGTTTGGGTCGACCGGGCGGGTCGACCGTGGTTGCCCAACGGTCACATTTCTGACCGTTGGCGGTCGACCGGGCCGGTCGACCGTTAGCCTGTCAGGCTGCCACATCAGCCTAACGGGCTAGTTTTCTGATAGGCCTATAAAAACCCCATTTCTTTGGGATTTTGGCCAAGGTTTTTACATGAGAAAAATTCTCAGTTTTCCTGAGTTTAAAACAAGTTTTAAAAAGAGTTTTTGGGCTTTAATCTTCTCATCTTTATTGTTTTAGGTTTTTGGAAAATCAAAGAAAACTAGGGTTTTGGGAGATTGTATTGATATTCATTTTCTATCATTTACAAGAGATTTCCCAAGTTGTTTTTCTTTGTTGCTTGTTTCCAAAAACACCTAGTTTTTCCACATTTGAGCTATCACCTATCCTAATCTATTTAGGATCATTTGTTTGTGGGAAAAAGAAAAGAAAGAGAGATTGTTTGAGGTTGTTGAGCCTCTAAGTTGTAAACCCTTTTCTTTGTTGGGTGCTCCCTCTTAGGTAGAGGTTGAGGTTTGGTTTGCTCCCTCTTTGGTAGAGGTGGAGATTAGTGTTTGCTCCCTCTTTGTGAGGTGGAGTTGGTTGTTGGTTTGTATCCCTCAAGTGTGAGGTGGATTGGTTGTTGTTTGGCTACGGGCCTACCCCTCGGTTGTGAGGTGGTTGTTTGAGAGAGGAGTCTGGTACTCATAGAGTTGTAACAAATCCTCTTCGGTAGAGGTTCCCTCCGTGGGAGATAGTGGATTGAAAATCCTACACGGTGGTGTAGGCGGGGATGTAGAGCTAGGGGCTCGAACCTCGAAACATATCTTGTCTTAGTGTTTGATCCATTGTCTCTCTAACTCTCTCTCTCATTTAATTGTGCAAAGCATCATTCATTCATATTGTCATATCATTCATTGCTTGTGTTGTCTTGCATTATTTCATATTGCTATTCATCCTTATATGCTTGGCTTGATTGTGTGTGTGCCTCACTTGTACTTAACCACAAGAGCTTCACATAGCACCTCAACCCATATCTAGGGGAATCAAGAGGAGTTAGTACAGAGCCCTTCACGGAGAATTCGGCTACACTTGTGTGTTGTATTAAGTGTGTTGCAAGATTTGTTTTAAGCTTCCACATTTAGAGCATTTAGTTCACTAGATTATCACTTACACCTATTCACCCCCCCTCTAGGTGTTTTTTCAATTGGTATCAGAGCTAGTGCTCCTGATATTAGGCTTAACATCCTAGGAGTGAGATCCATTTGATTGCTAGTCTATTGTTTGCATTTGCTTGTTTGCACACTCATATAGTTTACCATGGACTTCATGACCCCACCTAGCTTTGACCCTTCCAACATTGTTGTTTGGAAGTATAGGATGTCCATGTACCTAAAGACCCTAGGTTTGCATGTCTTTCTTGCGGCCACCAAGAAATGCTATCTTGGAGATCGCAATCATATAGGGGCCAATGCACAAGCACTAGAGGCCATTAGAAGTACATTACCTAAAGATTATCTTTTGTGTGTTTCTAACTTTGATTCCGCCTTTGCAGTGTGGAATTTGTTGACAACCACCACCATCTCCAAGCTTCAATTGCCAAATCAACCGGAGGAGTCTAGTGGAGAATCCGACTCTCAATGCTTAATGGTCCAAGGGAATGACTCCCTTGAGGTACATTCGGAACCCCACTTAGATAATGATGATTGTGCTAGTTCTTCAAATGATTATGTTGATCCCCATGCCTTGAATGAAGAACTATCTATTGTATGTGAAAAATTAATTGAAAAATATAATTTGTTGAAAAAGAAAAGTCTAGGAATTGAACAAGAAAATAAGAGTTTGCATTCTAGACTTAACAATGTTTTGTAAGAGAAGGTTGAGGTCCATAATGAAAGGGATTCATTAAGATCTAAATTAGACCTTGCACTAAAAAAATGATTTTTTAAAATCTAAAAATGATTGCCATGCTATTTTGAAGAAAAATGAAAATTTATCTTCTAAAGTTGATTTTGTTGTAAAAGAAAATAATTTTTTGAAAATAAAAATTGATTCTATTTCAAAGGATTTAGAAATTTGTTTAAAGAAAAATGAAGTTTTGCAAAATAAATTGATGCACATGTTTGCCATGCTAGTGTAGCTTCTTCATCTAGTCTACCTAATGCATGTACCTCTTCTTCTAGGATCAATGATGATATTTGTTTATTAAAGAAGAGTGAAGATTGTTTGGGCTCCACTTTGAGCCAATGTGTTGTGGGCCATACACGTTTGGAATCTTTGTTTCGAAAGAAACAAGTTTCATCTTTTCATGCACACCCTCCACGGCATACACACGCTCCTCACGGACACCATCACACGTATGCTCATGTGTACACTTGTACACATTGTGGACGTAAGGGCCACCTTGCTAAATTTTGCTATGATAGAATACATAATGATAATTTAGCAAAGAATTTTGTTTGGGTTAGAAATGAGACTAACCCCATTGGACCCAAAAGAGTATGGTACCAAAGACCACCCCTCCTTTATTTGATGTAGGTGTGGGCTCTCACATGACGTGAGAGTGATGACACCTTAGAGTGGATGCGTTCCGTACTTCATGGAAATCAATTGGATGCATCACTTTCAAGGAAGGTTTGGTGGAGAGGACCACCATGTTTTGGAGACAAGAAAAGTTGCCTTCTAGGTTTTGGTAACGATTCCTAACTCCCATTTATTGCTTACATGCTTTTAATATTCATTGTTTATAGCATGTTTCATTGTCTATGGATTAGTATGTAAATACCATGCTTATTGGATCCTTGACATACATGTATAGTATTTAAGACACACATGCTTATATGAACCCATACTTAGTGTTCTCACTTTTGTTTAAGCTATAATGTGCATCATGAATCTAATACATGTGAATTTCATAGTAATCATGTTTTAGTTTTATCATGATGATTTTTATATTTGTTTTTGATGCTTCATGTTAAGATTACTTGTTTAGATGTTAGTTTTCACTAAAACTAGGTATATACTTGTGCATATAGTGGGCCACAAATAAATCTATATATATTGAGCTTGATTGCTTATTTGAACCCATTAGATGTGCTAGTATAGTCTAGTTTTGATGATTCATACATTTTAAACTTGTATTCTCATTTTTGAATTTGTTTTATGATTGAGTGTTTCACTTCATGTATATGTTTGTATTGCCAAACTTTAAGATATACATGTATACCCCTTGAGTCATTTGCCTTTCATGCAAATCTATATATGGACTCAATCGTGTTTAGGGATATGTATGTATACTTCATGTTTGACAAATCATACATATACCTTGAAATGAAATTTGTTTTGGTGAAGATTTAGTTTTTCTTGTTTTTGTATTTTAATTGTTTAACTTCATGTATACGTCTATCTTGTCCAAACTATTAGATATACATGTTTATCCTTTTTGAGCCACGTGCCTTAATGCATATACTTTGTGGACTCGTTGTGTTTTGGATATGTATGTATACTTTAGTTTGTATTAGACATACATATACCTTGAAGATTAAATAAGTTTTAATGATTTTCATGTTTTCTTGTTTCAAGAAATTTTGAGCTTAATTGGAAATTTCATAATGCCATGTCACACATTACTTGTACACTCACCATTTTTAAAATATTTCTCATGAGTTTATTTTCATGAGCTTGTATGGACTTTATTGAATATTGAGTGTTTTAAGTGCTATGTGATCTACATGTGTTTTATGAAAATTATTTTTGTTGTATTCCTTGCTTGAAGGATTTCGTACTAGTTTAAAAGATTTTCCATTTAACTAGTTACGATATTCTTCATTTTGGTAGAGTTTTTCAAACAAAGCTTATTTTTCAAATCTATTTTTGAAAACCCTACCCTTAACGGGAGGTTGGATGGGAGTCCATGCCTTGTATGTTTATATTGAAAATCATTTTAAACTTGTGCATGAGATGGGTGGTATAGTAATATGATGTATACACTTGAACTTATTGTTATGTGAATTGGTATCATTGAACTCTTTCAATTGGTATCATTTTGATTTTTTTTTGTATACTCATATGTTTATTGTGTATGTATATTTTCAATTGGTATCATCTATTGGTGATTGGTACTCATTCTATTTCATGCACATATATTTTTTTGTGCTCAAGATATAAATTTTTACAAATTTTGTTTATGCTAGAGCTTGAGCTTCAACCTTTATTTCAATTGATTTAGTTTTCAATTGGTATCTTATTACAAGCCTACGCATAGTTTTTGTTGGTATTTCATAAAGGGGGAGAAAATTCATTTTTCATATTTCAATTGGTACTTATATTTCCACTCCCTTACTTTATGATAGAAATAGTCATTTCAATTGTTTATTTGGCTTAAAAAGAAAAATACTATCTTTTGATATCAAGATGTCTTGTGTTTTAAATTGGTATCTAAAAATTTTTGTTTAAAGAAAAATACAAAAGTTTTGATTTGTATTGACTATATGTAAGGAGAGCTTAACATCTCTTCTACATATAGATTCATGTTGAGTGTATCTCGTAATGAGGAGCTTAACATCTCTTCTTTATGTGGTACACGTGTGTAGGCGGAGCTCCACATCTCCTCTTATGCATTACATAATGTGTGTTATGTGAATTAGGGCTTAACATCCCTCTTTCATGTAATGCATATGTGTAGGGAAGCTAACTTAGCGTCTTCCTCTTCATGAATGTATATAGCATATAACATGTATTGATCTTTGTTTACTTTCAATTGGTATCAAGATGCTACTTTGACATAATTTTAATTGATATCATGTTTTTATAGTCACCCCTTATTAACTTTGTTTTTGTTTTAGACAAAAAGGGGGAGAACATTGTTTTTATTGTTTTGATTGACAAAAAGGGGGAGAAAGATTTTTATCCCTCATTTTATTTATTGTTTTGATTGTGTACCCCTTTGTTGATGATTGACAAAAAGGGGGAGAAAGATTTTGAGTTTTTGAGTTTGATATATGCATATTTATGCTTTTGCATATATTAAGTTTAATATAGTTTAATGTTAATTGATCTCTAGAACATGTTTTGTTTTGAATATTTCATTTGGTATCTAGAGCATCTTGTTTATGCATTGTCATTCATGCATATTTATGTTTATTTGTTTTATGCATGAGTTAAGGGGGAGCTTCTTTGAAGCTTAACTTTAATCCATGCATATATAACTCCATGAGTTTTGTCATCATCAAAAAGGGGGAGATTGTTGGCCCAAAGGCCTTCCACCCTAGTTTGATGATGATTAACTCATGTAGTTATGTTTACTAATAATCTTGTGTTGTTTAAATTTCAGATCATTAACCAAGATATTAGTTGGTGATTAGCTTCAACAAAGGAGTTTAGAAGCTTTTCATGATGATTCCAGGGCCAAAGCATCAAGATCACACATTGCCTAGCCCATGGATGGTGTTTTGGAGCAAGTCAACTTGAAGATGAAGATCATCAAGAAGACTTAGGTATCCATAGTTTAGATAGTGTATTTTAGATCCATTTGTAAAGCTTAGTATAGTTGATATGCTCAAGTGCACAAACACACACGTTTTTTGTTTGGTTTTTGGTTTTCATGAATAGTAGTTTCAAAACAAGTTTTAATAGTTCTTATGTATATTAGATATGTTCTAGATATACATACATGCTTTAAACTTGTTAGACAAACTTATTTTGACTATCCTATTCATGCTTTTGAAAAATCAAGTTTGATAAAAATACAAGTGTTGGTTTTGATAAAATTTGCAAGACTAAAAAATGAATTGATATGATTGATATATGTCTTGAAATTTTTATCACTTGTTTGTGTTTCAATATAAAGTGTTAAAACTATTTTTGGTGATTTTTAGAAAAGATAAAAAGATTTTTCAAAATATGTTTTAACCCAGATTCTGACCCAGGTTTGTGCTGACAGGCTAGGTCCGTCGACCGTATGGGTCGACCGCACCAAGGGCCGGTCGACCCATAGGGTCGACCGACGTGCACAGACTTGTGCACGTCTGGCAGGCAGAAATCCGGTCGACCGTACGGGTCGACCGGGTCTGAGAGCAGAGCTCTCTGTTTGTTGGGGTCGACCGGGCGGGTCGACCGTGGTTGCCCAACGGTCACATTTCTGACCGTTGACGGTCGACCGGGCCGGTCGACCGTTAACCTGTCAGGCTGCCACATCAGCCTAACGGCTAGTTTTCTGTTGGGCCTATAAAAACCCCATTTCTTTGGGATTTTGGCCAAGGTTTTTACAAGAGAAAAATTCTCAGTTTTCCTGAGTTTAAAACAAGTTTTAAAAAGAGTTTTTGGGCTTTAATCTTCTCATCTTTATTGTTTTGGGTTTTGGAAAATCAAAGAAAACTAGGGTTTTGGGAGATTGTATTGATTTCATTTTCTATCATTTACAAGAGATTTCCTAAGTAGTTTTTCTTTGTTGCTTGTTTCTAAACACACCTAGTTTTTCCACACTTGAGCTATCACCTATCCTAATCTATTTAGGATCATTTGTTTGTGGGAAAAAAAAAAGAAAGAGAGATTGTTTGAGGTTGTTGAGCCTCCAAGTTGTAAACCCTTTTCTTTGTTGGGTGCTCCCTCTTAGGTAGAGGTTGAGGTTTGGTTTGCTCTCTCTTTGGTAGAGGTGGAGATTGGTGTTTGCTCCCTCTTTGTGAGGTGGAGTTGGTTGTTGGTTTGTATCCCTCAAGTGTGAGGTGGATTGGTTGTTGTTTGGCTACGGGCCTACCCCTCGGTTGTGAG
This sequence comes from Agave tequilana, assembly GCA_038442645.1. Classification (NCBI taxonomy): domain Eukaryota; kingdom Viridiplantae; phylum Streptophyta; class Magnoliopsida; order Asparagales; family Asparagaceae; genus Agave; species Agave tequilana. Next base: position 86,949 of record JAVJIF010007815.1, read on the forward strand.
GTGGTTGTTTGAGAGAGGAGTTTGGTACTCCTAGAGTTGTAACAAATCCTCTTCGGTAGAGGTTCCCTCCGTGGGAGATAGTGGATTGAAAATCCTACACGGTGGTGTAGGCGGGGATGTAGAGCTAGGGGCTCGAACCTCGAAACATATCTTGTCTTAGCGTTTGATCCATTGTCTCTCTAACTCTCTCTCTCTCATTTAATTGTGCAAAGCATCATTCATTCATATTGTCATATCATTCATTGCTTGTGTTACCTTGCATTATTTCATATTGCTATTCATCCTTATATGCTTGGCTTGATTGTGTGTGTGCCTCACTTGTACTTAACCACAAGAGTTTCACATAGCACCTCAACCCATATCTAGGGGAATCAAGAGGAGTTAGTACAGAGCCCTTCACGGGGAATTCGGCTACACTTGTTTGTTGTATTAAGTGTGTTGCAAGATTTGTTTTAAGCTTCCACATTTAGAGCATTTAGTTCACTACATTAGCACTTACACCTATTCACCCCCCCTCTAGGTGTTTTTCAGGTTGTTGTTGACCCTTATGAAGAACTTTCAGATTGGATTGAAGGGGTAGATGATCCTTGTTCTTGGTTCGCATTGGAGTGCTCTAATGATGGAAGAGTTGTAGTTTTGTAAGTCATTGCTGTTTTTCAATGATTTTTTGGCATGAATGTTATTTTTTTTTAATTTTTGATTTATTTCTTCTTCTTCTGCTTCAAATGTACCTTCTTTTTATCAGAAATTTTTTGAAAATGCATCTCATGCACTGATTAGTTGTTAGTCTTCAGAAGAGCAGTTCTCAATGACTTAAGGTTATTTTCTTGTAATCTTCCTCCTACGGCATTTTCATTTGCTGCCTATTTGTGTTAATTGCATAAGATAATGCAGACTTGACACTGCACCTTCTATAACTGCTATGTTCTCTATCACCATGCAGTCTTTATGCTTCCAATTTTAACAAGGGTGCAGAAAGAAAAATGTTGAAAATCTTTGGAGATGAAATGAGAGAGAAAAAAAATAAAGGGTATTATAGATTTTTCATCTATGAATAAAATTGTAATTCAAAAAAATGTTTTAGAGATGGGTGTAGAAAGTAAAGAGGACAGGTGTGAGTAGAATTTTCCCAATTCAAAAGTCCCATATGCGAAGCTAATTTTCAATCATGATGAAATTAACAATGCAGACACATATTGTTTTTCTGTGAGTATAAATGTAATAAGAATTTCAGTGTGGACGTAAATGCAACAAAACAAGAAAGAAAAAAGCAAAAAAGTAATCTTACACCCACCAAAAAAGGTAAACAATAATCTTGCACACACCAAAATTTAAACTTGTAACTTCCAATAACTCAGATTTATAAGTTACCACTTAAGATAGAATTCAGAAGTCGCTTTATACTAGTAAAAATTGTAGGTTCACCTAGAGGGGGGGTGAATAGGTGATGGCTAATCTAATGGTCACTTAATACCAAATGATGCAAATAATGCGGAAGCTAAAAGCAATTATGATCTAATTAAATCTTTTACACTAAACACCACGTATAACCAAAGAGTGTTGCCGAATTTCCCGTGAAGGGCTCTGGACAAACTCCTCTAGATTCCCCTTGAATGGGTTGAGGTGCCGCGTTGGCTCTCTTGGTTGAATACAAGTATTAGCAAACAATCCCAAGCAATATATCAATATGAGCACAAGGAATATATCATGCATATAAATGTAAAGACAATAATTGAATGCAAGATATAAACAAGTAAGGGAGAGAGAGAGAGAGAGAGAAAAGGCAATCGCAAACACAAGGGTATGTTTCGAGGTTCGAGCACACTTGCTCTACATCCCCGCCTTCGACACACGAAGGATTTCCACTATGCAAGATCCCAATAGATCTCTCCTCGGTGCCGCAACACCTACAAGCCCTCAGACTCCCTAGTCCCGTACACACCACAAGCCCACCGGCTCGCCGAGGCCGCACCTCAAACAATGAGTTCGCACCCGAACCCGAAACAACCGAGTCCACACTTGGACCCTAAACAATGCGAACACAACCGTCCGCCTCCTCAAATGAACAAAGTAGAACTTTGGTGATCACAACTCTTGATCACCTAAAATCCTCTCACAATAACACTCTTATAAGATGAATAGCAATGGATGGCTCAAATGTATATGTGAGAAAACAAGGATTGAGATGGTGGAGGAAAACTCAAAGAATCTCTTAAAACACTCTTGATAAAAACTCTCCTTTTGATTGGAAATATTTGCTCTAAATCAAGTGGAGGAAAACCTCTAAATAGTTCAGGAAAAACTGGTGAAAACCCACTTGAAAACTTAGCTCAAAACAATGACAAGACCCCCAATTTATAGGCTGCCAGAAAACTAGCCGTTGGGGTCTGTCAGAGCTGCCGGTCGACCGGTGCGGTCGACCGTCAACGGTCGGATTTCTGACCGTTGGAGCCAGGTCGACCGCCCGGGTCGACCGACCCACTGGAGCTGAGAGTCTAACTCTCTGTCGGTCGACCGGCGCGGTCGGCCGAACTTTCCAGAGAGCTCTGCTCTCTGGAGCGGTTGACCGGAATGGTCGGCCGTCCTCCAGTACACAAAGGCGTGCACGTCTGTGCACGTCGGTCGACCGGTCCGGTCGGCCGACTTCAGGATTAGTCGACTATATAGGGAGCAAGTCGACTTATCTGAAGCCTGAAACAGTTTTCTGGGATTAAAAAGTTGGTCTTTTTGGCTCAAATAAAATCCCATAAAATACATAAAAATCTACAAAAATAGTTTAACCAATATACTTTGATATACAAACATGCTTGCACAAAATCAAGGCATGTTATAAAAGATTGGACTATTTTTGTAAGTTGAAAATATTTGGCTCATGATAAAAACTGTATTTTCCAAAACATGTTTTCTAAACTTTATTTTTCAAAACATCTTCAAAATACAAAAACAAGATATTATAATTCATTTTAAGGCATAGTGTGTATGGATATGATCCACTACACAATCAAGATGAAATATCTATGTTTTTGTCATAAAGCTCTAAACTTGGTTTTGGTTTAAAGATATGTATATGAGAAATACCAAAAATCAAAATAATATTATGTCACAAAGAAAAAATCTTTTCTAAACTAAAAATCTTTTATGAAAACAATTTTATCAAGAGTGTGTGTGTATATGTACATAAGCAATCCACCACTATTCTATCCTTTACATTTTACTCTAAAACAAAATCTTATACCTAGACACAAGTCTTCATCTTCTTGAAGTCTTCACTTGAAGGCTTCTCATCTTCTTGACTTGGTCCAAGTTTGATCCAAAAGCTCCTTCGATCACACCGTGCTAGCTCCAAATCTTGACATTTTATCCTTTATTGAGCTATGCACCTACTAAGATCTTGATAATGAATCTGTCACTAATTAAACACAAGATCATTAGTAAACATAACTTCATGAGTTGATCATCATCAAAACTAGGGTGATAGGCCTTTGGGCCAACAATCTCCCCCTTTTTGATGATGACAAAACACATGAAGTTATATATGCATGGATTAAAGTAAAGCTCCAAAGAAGCTCCCCTTAACTCATGCATACAAAATAAATAATAGATATGGCAATGAGGCACATGAATATGTATGCAAGTATGGAGATAAAACATGCAACAAGCATAAATCAAAATCTTTTTCTCCTATTTGCAATACAAAACTTATATGCATAAATAACAAGGAAGACAAATACTTCTCCCCCTTAAGCAATGAAAACATGAAAACATGCATATAAACTCAAATACTTCTCCCCCTTTTTATCAATCATCAACAAAGGGTTCAAAGTAAAATCAAATCAAAACACATTTTTCTCCCCCTTTTTGTCATAAACAAAGAGTTCAATAAGGGGTCAAATCAAACATATCAAAAAAAAAATTTTTTAATTTTTCTTAAACAAAAATTTTTAAAGGTATCAGAGCTCTTATAAAACAATCAAATTTTTAAGATATCAAATTGAAAATAGTCATTATTGTAAAACATATTGATACCAATTGAAATTTAACAAATATGAAGTTGAAGCATTTTGATATCAATAGAAAACATAATGATCAAAAAAAAAATTTATTTTTCATCATAAACTTTGTGCTTTTAAAAATGTGAGCCAATTGAAAGTTAAGCACATGAAAATCATATATATGTATGAAAAATGAGTATACCAAGTGAAATTGATACATACATATATAAGAAAACAAACTATGAGTATATACCAAAATAAGTTCATATTGATACCAATTGAAACGATTCAATGATACCAATTGACATAACAATGAGATCAAGTATATAACTCATAACCTACCACCCTTCATATGCTCAAGATAGAAGATTTTCAATGAAGCATACAAGGCATAATCGCCCATCCATCCTCCCATAGATGGTAGGGGTTTTCAAAAATAGATTTAAAATATTTTGGCATTGAAAATCACTACCAAATGAGGAACAATAACTAGTTAAAATAATTTTTGAAAAAAACTAGTTAAAGATCCTTCAAAAACATGAAATCAAAGCATATGTATTTCATGAATCATACTAAGTACATAAAAGTTCAAGCACTCATAGTCCATTAAGCTCAAAATTATCTTGAAAAGTAAAAGATGAGTGTTCAAAGGTTATGTAAATGGTATTTTCATAAAAATAGACATTGAAGCTCAATCAAACATGAATCTCATTTTTAGACAAGACATGAATTTTTTTTTAATAAAAACATGAAAAATCATTTTTCAATAAAACAAACAAACTTCTAGGTATATGTATGATTTATCCAATCCTAATAATATACATACATATCCCAAACATAAAAGAGTCTATCAAATGTATTTGCATGAAGGCAAGAGACTCACGGGTATACATGTATATTTATTAGATTTGAATAAAAATACATATACATGAAGTAAAGCATAAAAATTGGTAAAACATGTATAAATGGAAGAATCATCAAAACTAGGCTATACATGTGCATCTATATAGTGAGTACAAGTGAACAATGAAGTGCAAACGTATATGAATCAAATGTGGCTCACTACTTGTACATGATAAATCCAAGTTTTGACAAATACTACATCTAAACAAGATTTTACCACATGAAGCACAAAACCTAAAACATAAACATGCTATATGATTTCACAAATGAATAAGCATGTACATAAATAAAATAGGAGTTTAGAGATTGTTACCAACTCCAAAGCTCCAAACATGGTGGTTGTCCCACCAAAACTCCTTGATAGTGATGCATCCCAAAAGTATGTCCATCATGTCCAAGTGCATTCACTACCAAGGTACCAATCCTCTCACGTCTTGTGAGAGCCCTCACCTACATCAAAAGCAAATGGTGGGGGTTTTGGTACCCATATTTTCTTGTTGGGTCCACGGGGTTAGCTTTGTGTTGAGGGACCCAAAAATTCTTATTCTTAGCAAAATTAAAATGATCTAATCTATCATAACAATATTTTACTAAATGGTCTTTGCGGCCACAATGTGTACATACGTACACCTTAGTATGCTTATGTGTAGGAGTGTGATCATATTGTGCAACATAAGCAAATGCATGGTTATGATGTGCATGAATGTGTGGAGTTTGTTTCTTTGAAAACATTGACTCCAACCTAGAATGATTAAAAGCACAAGAGTTCAAAGTTGAACTCAAACCATCCATCTTATTTTTCAAATCTTTAATCTCATTAGTGGTGGCATGAAAAGCATGATGAGATAAAGAATCATTTTTCTTTTTCTTTTGTGAAACAAAATCCTTTTCTTTTTCACAAAACTTTCTTTTCAAAGACTTGTTTTCTTGAAAATAACTTCTTTTTGTTTTTCCACCAAATCAACTTTATTTTTCAAAATAGTGTTTCCTTCATATAAATCATTCAATTTTGCAAGTAAGGAAACATTCTCATTTTTCAAATCTTTATTTTCTTTTTCTAAGCATGCAATCCTAGATTTGAAAGAATCATTTTCTTTAAGCATGCAATCAAAATCCTTTTTCAATTTTTGTTATCTTTTTCTAAACATGCAATGTTACTTCTAAATGAGTCATGTTCTTTATGCATGCAAGCAATGTTCTTTTTCAAATTTTTATTTTCATTCTTAATCATGTCATACTTTTCAAGCAATAGTTGACAAAAAGTGCTAAGCTCATCATATGACATATTATTATTCTCATCCTCGGATTTGGAAGTTACCTCAAGGGGGTTATCCCCTTGGACCATATAGCACACGTTGGAGATGTCGCTTCCAACGTCCGAATCGCTCCCGGCATAATATTGTTCTTTTTCGCCAAGGGAGAGGAGGGTGTTCCACACTACAAAAGCCAAATCAATGTTAGCAACCCTAGATAAGTAATCATCATTTAGGGTAGATCTTAAAGCATGTAGGGCTTTTGTATTAGCCTCAATATTCTTACCATTTAAACAATATGCATTATTAGTTGTGGCAAGATAAACATGAATACCTAAGGCTTTGAGGTACAATGACATCTTAAGCTTCCAAATTTAGATGTTAAGAATGTCAAAAGTGGGTGGTGACATGAACTCCATGGTGTGTGTACAAAAATATTGTGATTAGCCTAAAAATGAGGATCTTTTACTCTACGTTGTTAGACCAAATCAGAGTACCAAGCTATGATACCAATTGTAGGTTTCACCTAGAGGGGGGGTGAATAGGTGATTGCTAATCTAATGGTCACTTAATGCCAAATGATGCAAATAATGCGGAAGCTAAAAGCAATTATGACCTAATTAAATCTTTTACACTAAACACCACGTATAACCAAAGAGTGTTGTCGAATTCCCGTGAAGGGCTCTGGACAAACTCCTCTAGATTCCCCTTGAATGGGTTGAGGTGCCGCGTTGGCTCTCTTGGTTGAATACAAGTGTTAGCAAACAATCCCAAGCAATATATCAATATGAGCACAAGGAATATATCATGCATATAAATGTAAAGATAATAATTGAATGCAAGATATAAACAAGTAAGGGAGAGAGAGAGAGAGAAAAAAGGCAATCGCAAACACAAGGGTATGTTTCGGGGTTCGAGCACACTTGCTCTACATCCCGCCTTCGACACACGAAGGATTTCCACTATGCAAGATCCCAATGGATCTCTCCTCGGTGCCGCAACACCTACAAGCCCTCGGACTCCCTAGTCCTGTACACACCGCAAGCCCACTGGCTCGCCGAGGCCGCACCTCAAACAATGAGTTCGCACCCAAACCCGAAACAACCGAGTCTACACTTGGACCCTAAACAATGCGAACACAACCGTCCGCCTCCTCAAATGAACAAAGTAGAACTTTGGTGATCACAACTCTTGATCACCTAAAATCCTCTCACAATAACACTCCTATAAGATGAATAGCAATGGATGGCTCAAGTGTATGTGTGAGAAAACAAGGATTGAGATGGTGGAGGAAAACTCAAAGAATCTCTTAAAACACTCTTGATAAAAACTCTCCTTTTGATTGGAAATATTTGCTCTAAATCAAGTGGAGGAAAACCTCTAAATAGTTCAGGAAAAACTGGTGAAAACCCACTTGAAAATCTTAGCTCAAAACAATGACAAGACCCCCAATTTATAGGCTGCCAGAAAACTAGCCGTTGGGGTCTGTCAGAGCTGCCGGTCGACCGGTGCGGTCGACCGCCAACGGTCGGATTTCTGACCGTTGGAGCCAGGTCGACCGCCCGGGTCGACCGACCCACTGGAGCTGAGAGTCTAACTCTCTGTCGGTCGACCGGCGCGGTCGGCCGAACTTTCCAGAGAGCTCTGCTCTCTGAAGCGGTCGACCGGAACGGTCGGCCGTCCTCTAGTACACAAAGGCGTGCACGTCTGTGCACGTCGGTCGACCGGTCCGTCGGCCGACTTCAGGATTAGTCGACTATATAGGGAGCAAGTCGATTTATCTGAAGCCTGAAACAGTTTTCTGGGATTAAAAAGTTGGTCTTTTGGCTCAAATAAAATCCCATAAAATATATAAAAATCTACAAAAATAGTTTAACCAATATATTTTGATATACAAACATGCTTGCACAAAATCAAGGCATGTTATAAAAGATTGAACTATTTTTGTAAGTTGAAAATATTTGGCTCATGATAAAAACTGTATTTTCCAAAACATGTTTTCTAAACTTTGTTTTTCCAAAACATCTTCAAAATACAAAAACATGATATTATAATTCATTTTAAGGCATAGTGTGTATGGATATGATCCACTACACAATCAAGATGAAATATCTATGTTTTTATCATAAAGCTCTAAACTTGGTTTTGGTTTAAAGATATGTATATGAGAAATACCAAAAATCAAAATAATATTATGTCACAAAGAAAAAATCTTTTCTAAACTAAAAATCTTTTATGAAAACAATTTATCAAGAGTGTGTGTGTATATGTACTTGAGCAATCCACCACTATTCTATCCTTTACATTTTACTCTAAAACAAAAACAAAATCTTATACCTAGACACAAGTCTTCATCTTCTTGAAGTCTTCACTTGAAGGCTTCTCATCTTCTTGACTTGGTCCAAGCTTGATCCAAAAGCTCCTTGGATCACACCGTGCTAGCTCCAAATCAATCTTGACATTTTATCCTTTGTTGAGTTATGCACCTACTAAGATCTTGATAATGAATCTGTCACTAATTAAATACAAGATCATTAGTAAACATAACTTTATGAGTTGATCATCATCAAAACTACGGTGATAGGGGCCAACAAAAATAATATATAAAATTAAGATATTATACAAAAAAAAAATTATAAATTATATGTACTATTTTATTATTTTATAAAATCTAGTGTGAACGCCCGCCTGGACGAGTTGTATGTGGGTCCGCCCCGGACTTTGGCCGTCCAATTGTGTTGACCAAACTTAAAATTTTTTAGCCTAAAAACAATTGTGGAGTGGGCTGTTAGTGTGCCTTCGCCAGAAGAAATGTTTACTACCAACCCAAAAAAATGGGCTGATTTGCGAGTTTAACCAACAAATTCAACGGATTTTGACTTTTCATTAGCCTTTCCCGTTGGTCTTTGGAAATTCGTGCGGGCCAACTTCAGGCCCACTAAAACCATCAAAATTTCTTGATGGTGGTCTGCAACCATGGGCCCAGAACCTTGTATTGGCTCAGGACGGAGTTCAAAATCAATAGGCATGAATATTAACAACTTGAACTGTCTATAAATTACAAGCAAAGAAGTCAAGTTCTATTCATCATAACTTGCTTGTAGATTTGTGTAGTGGTCAAAAAACTGTAACGTCCCGATCTCGCGGGTACGGAGACGTTACTGCAACGTATATACGCAGGTCAGAAATACCCTCACGTATATACGCTAAGCATCAGTACAGGCAAGAATCAGAGTACGGAAGCAAATGGTGCATTATACATTCCAACACAGGAGTACAATTACAAAGTTATCACCAGAGGTGACAAATATTACAATAATATTACATCACCAACATGGCGCAAATGCGAGAATACAAAGGATGTACAAGTATGAACAGTACAAAAGGCACTCACGAGTTTACAAAAGGAAAACTCGAGAGGCACACAGGGGGCCTGGAAGGATAGAGTTTCAGATGGTCTGCTGGAGATCCATGCTACCGCTGCGCCACTCTGATCAACAACTGGGGGAATCCACACGCTCCAAGCTTCATGACCTGGACATGAGAATCCAGGGGAGTCAGATAGAACTCCCCAGGCGAGTGGTGATACAAAAGCCGGATGGCGTGCTGAGATAAGTACAAGTGTATCGATAAAACCGAATCATAATCATGCATTGAAAACTGTGTCGTGAGCATAAGCATGTATAATCAGGTAGATATATAACAAGTGATATCAAGCAGGAACTACTCATGGAATGATAAGATAGGAGCAGTAGACTGATGGAATGGAACATGGGTAATAAAACAGGATATGAGTAGCTAATATGATAATAATCATAATACCGGAAATCCAATGTAAAACCCGATGGAAGCAAACTCGGCAAAGCATACAACGGATCCATGGCTGGCATCTTTTATTATTATTATTTTTACTCGTCTTACCCTGATGTCTAGATATGTGAACTAGCGTCCCAGCACACATATATCCACATCTGAGTAAAGTAAGATTGTTATTGGAAACCAACGGGGTATCAACGAACAATGTTTACAGTGGGTCCCGTGCATACCCGGACCACGGCCCAGGATGTTCCGTTGCTTGGTGACGGAACCTACCGTAAGGCAATTCAGGAGGGTCTTATGGATGCCCTTATCAAGATGGTACCAGGAAGGAGGGAGCCAGCTCTCCCCTCGGTCCCCTGGAGGCCCACAGGTCAGACCAGAAGTTTTAGTTGCACAATATGCTTAATACCACTGTAAACACGAACATGTATTGATAGCCGCAAGTTTCCCCTGACCCAATGTAAGTTGTCCAGTTTTATGGTTTATTAGGTAGTTATCAAATTTACGGGAATAGCAGGTACAAGACATGATCAGGAATTCAGGAGTACATGAGTACTATAAATTCAGGTCACTGTATATATAATATAGAATAACAAGTAAAAGATTCAAGTCACTGCATGTAATGCAGGATAACAAGTGTAGTATTCCCGTAAATGAGATAATCACAGGTCAAGTATATCATGCCGGGTGTCAAGTGATAGCATGACAGGAGGATGATATTTGGCAGGTGACCAATCAAGTCAAGAGATCGATATTAGTCCGGATGGCAAGTCATGTCATAATAAGGGGCCTTGCCAAGTAGTAGCATGTTTGGTGTCAGGTGATAACACCTCAGTTGTCAGGTGATACAAACAAGTATTAAATAGTAGCATGTAAATGACAGGTATGAAGTAATGGCATAACAAGTGTTAACATATCAGGTAAATACATTGCATGATGATAGAGTAGTAGCTGAGCACAACCAAGCGGAGCTGAGCAAGCTGGAGGCACAGATAGCAAACAGTATTTAACACTAGAGCGTCTGGCAAGGTTACCGGGACAACTCGGCTTAAGGTGCGAGTGGAAAATCCGGCAGCCTCTCGCCTAGACGAATCTAGTGGTAAAGTGCTGAGTGCTGATCATGATAACCAGGCGGAGCTAAAGAACCTGACGGTCCTAATCACCTCTCTTTCAAGATAGTGAGAGACCGGAGGCTGAAGGACGGAGAGACCTGTCGGTCCCAATCACTTCCCTTTCGAGATCGTGAGAGACCGGAGGCTGAAGGGTCCGGAAGTCAAGTACGCTCGGGGTTTAAGTGCACTCTCGCGTGGCTACTAGCCATCTCAGGAGTGGGCAGAAACCTAGAGTCCAACGACCATGAAGGGTCGGCCACGCATGGTATAAAGCAGTAAAATACAACACAGGCATGGTATATGTACAAGAATTAAACTACCCTAATACAAGCATTCGTCACAAAGCAATACATGTCCAGTCATTGGCACTCGGCCATACACAAATACAGGGACTCAGCCCAATACAAAATACATGTCAACATGGAATAAAATACATGTCGACCCGACAAAGCGGGGAAACCCAAATGGTGGCGAGAGCGAGGACACTCGCCTAAATCTCCGGAAGAACCGAAAATTCTGAAATCCATGGAACTCGCGTACGCGCCATAATTATAATAAGTGAAGAGGAGAGAGAAAGAGTTAGAGAGAGAAAGAGAGAGGAAAACTAGAGAGAGAAGTATATGGAAGGAGAGAGTGCACAGGGAGACGCGGGTTTGAGAGTGAGACGCGGTAGTCGCTGACGAGTCACAGACGCGGGAATCGCGTCGCGAAGGTGCCACAAACGCGGGATTCGAGACCCGCGTTCAAGTCAGGATACGAGAAGAACGCGGACGTGGTCATGGGTTCCGCGTCGCGTTAGCATGAGAAGAACACAGACGCGAGCATTAGCTCCGCGTCGTGCAGACATGAAAGGGACACAGACGCGGGCATGGACTCCGTGTTGCGTCGGTACAAAAACGCGAAGGCCGCGTTTAAACAGATGCCAAGAACGCGAAGATCCGCGTTAAGGCGTTGCCTGGACGCGGGGGTGAGATCCGCGTCAGCAATATACAGAGAGGAGGAGGGAGAGAGAAAGGGAAAGGTGCTTGCTTTGGTGGTGGTGTTATTTGGTGGAGGAGTTGGATTTTGATGGAGTAATGAAAAAGAAGGTGAAGGAGGTGATGTTTGGAGGTTGAAGTAGTGGAGATGGAGGTGGTGTTGTGATGGTGAAAGTGATGGTGGAAGTGAAGATGGTGGTGAAAAATAGTAGAGGTGATGGTGATGTTAGTTGTTTATCGTTGTAATCGTCACCGTAATGATTACCGGAATAATCGTGAACGATTACCGGAATAATCATTGGAGATATTACCGACGAAGAAGAGCTCGGCCCCAATCCAAAGGAGGTGGCCGGCTCTTGATGTGGTGATGGGGTGGTGGTTTTGTGGAGGGTTTTGATGGTGGTGGTATTTTTGGAGAAGGTAAAGGAGAAGGTGGAGGCTTTGGTGGAGTTGTTGGAGTTTGTGGTGGTTTACATGGAGATGGAAGAGGAAGAAGATGAAGGTTAGGAGTTGGAGAAATTGTAGTGGTTGTTGTTGTGGTGGAGATGAAGGAGGAGTTGGTGGTGGTTAAGGTGTTGGTGAAGAGAAAATGAAGTGGAAAGGAGAAGGAAAGGTTTATATAGGATTTGGAATTGTGAAGGTGATGTAAAAATGTTTAAGGGAGGGGGTTTTTTGTAAAATGGAGAGGTTAGATGGCTCTTTGGTCGGCCATGGTGATGGGAGAGGAGTTTGAGATATTTTGGAGAAGATATTTTTGGTGGAGGAGATATTTTTGGTGGAAAGTTGTAGAAAGTAATGGAAGAATGGAGAATTTGGTGGAAGGAAAAGGAAGGAAAGAAAAAGGAAAAAGGAAAAGAAAATGAAAAGAGGAAGATATTTTCTTGAAAGAAAAAGTGAAAATAATTAGAGTAGCGGATTCCCGGGATTCGGTTGCGGATGCGGAAAATTTTCGGAAAAATACCGAAATCGTCCGAAAATCAAGTATCTCGGAACGACCCGCAAAAATTCTAAAAAATCAAAAATATTATTCTAAGAATCATGGTGAAATCCATTTCAAGAAATTCTTTATAGTTTTTAAATTAAAAATCCTAGAATCGGCCGCCAATATCGGTCGACACCCAATCTGGCAGAAATCTGATAAATTCTAAAAATTCCCAAAAAATATATTAAGATAGAAAATATTATTCTAAGAAAATATGGGAAAGCGGTTTCTCAAAATTTGACTCCATTTGTAAATTAAAAATCCAGGAATCAGTCAGCGGTGCTGGTCGACACTGCTTTTGAAGATTTTTCATTTAATTCAGGAAAATTTCAGAAAATCATAGAAAATCTAAAATATTGGAAAATGATGTTTGAAACTGAAATCGGTCAATTCTGAATACCAGAAAGACCAAATTGAGTAAGACACTAGGACCGGGTCCCTGGTTCAGAGAAGAGCAGACTCTGAGTTCACGAATCCGGATCCAAGACAAAACGATCATATAAATAATTCATAATACAAAATAAATACAGGAAGTAAATTAAAAAATACAATCAGAAAATATGAATACGCAACTAGGTACGTATTCTGTGAGCGCGGTGTTACATTCCATCCACCTTACAAAAAATTGCGTCATCGCAATTTCGATAAGGGGTAAAATGAACACAAAGGGGACATGGGTGGAAATTATACCAATTAAGATATGAAGCACTATAGGTAGGGCTCTCAAGTTGACTAAATAGTAATCAGAATATAGATATCTTCTGCACCTCTGGCTGTATAAGTTTTTGAACGGTACCAAATAATACTGATCTGATGTCGTTACTTTGTAATAGAGTTCCAGTTGTACTACATACTTTATAGCCCTCCGAGCATAAGCCAGAATATTGAAGATAAAGGAAACCCTGATAGTCCTAAGCATAACAAAGAAGACCGATAATACCAGCATCAATCACTCTGCAAGATATAGCCGAGAATGTAGAATATCCGTAGAGAATTCCGACTATTGACTCCTGAAAGATAACCCGATTAGGATCAATCCTGAGAATACCCGAACTTCAAAGAGTTGGCCAAAGAGATCATATAATCGCTTCATTCAGAACCAGCCGCTACCTCTCTAGTCTATTCATATCTTAAGTTGGTATAAAGGCTTCGAAAAACCAAAACAGGGGAAAGATGGAAGGGATTAGGAATCAAAGGAAGAATGATCAAGAAAGAATAGATAACTCTGCACTTGTAGTTGGACTGTATAACCAGGACTCATGCATTACAGTTGCAAAATTCTTTACCATTAATTTGCAGTCTGGACGTACTGAGGATGTGAGAACCTAGGCTCTGATACCATCCTGTAACGCCCCGATCCCGCGGGTACGGAGACGTTACTACAACGTATATACGCAGGTCAGAAATATCCTCACGTATATACGCTAAGCATCAGTACAGGCAAGAATCAGAGTACGGAAGCAAATGGTGCGTTATACATTCCAACACATGAGTACAATTACAAAGTTATCACCAGAGGTGACAAATATTACAATAATATTACATCACCAACATGGCGCAAATGCGAGAATACAAAGGATGTACAAGTATGAACAGTACAAAAGGCACTCACGAGTTTACAAAAGGAAAACTCAAGAGGCACACAGGGGGCCTGGAAGGATAGAGTTTCAGATGGTCTGCTGGAGATCCATGCTACCGCTGCGCCACTCTGATCAACAACTGGGGGAATCCACACGCTCCAAGCTTCATGACCTGGACATGAGAATCCAGGGGAGTCAGATAGAACTCCCCAGGCGAGTGGTGATACAAAAGCCGGATGGCGTGCTGAGATAAGTACAAGTGTATCGATAAAACTGAATCATAATCATGCATTGAAAACCATGTCGTGAGCATAAGCATGTATAATCAGGTAGATATATATAACAAGTGATATCAAGCAGGAACTACTCATGGAATGATAAGATAGGAGCAGTAGACTGATGGAATGGAACATGGGTAATAGAACAGGATATGAGTAGCTAATATGATAATAATCATAATACCGGAAATCCAATGTAAAACCCGATGGAAGCAAACTCGGCAAAGCATACAACGGATCCATGGCTGGCATCTTTTATTATTATTATTATTACTCGTCTTACCCTGATGTCTAGATATGTGAACTAGCGTCCCAGCACACATATATCCACATCTGAGTAAAGCAAGATTGTTATTGGAAACCAACGGGGGTATCAACGAACAATGTTTACAGTGGGTCCCGTGCATACCCGGAACCACGGCCCAGGATGTTCCGTTGCTTGGTGACGGAACCTACCGCAAGGCGATTCAGGAGGGTCTTATGGATGCCCTTATCAAGATGGTACCAGGAAGGAGGGAGCCAGCTCTCCCCTCGGTCCCCTGGAGGCCCACAGGTCAGACCGGAAGTTTTAGTTGCACAACATGCCTAATGCCACTGTAAACACGAACATGTATTGATAGCCGCAAGTTTCCCCCGACCCAATGTAAGTTGTCCAGTTTTAAGGTTTATTAGGTAGTTATCAAATTTACGGGAATAGCAGGTACAAGACATGATCAGGAATTCAGGAGTACATGAGTACTATAAATTCAGGTCACTGTATATATAATACAGGATAACAAGTATAAGATTCAAGTCACTGCATGTAATGCAGGATAACAAGTGTAGTATTCCCGTAAATGAGATAATCACAGGTCAAGTATATCATGCCGGGTGTCAAGTGATAGCATGACAGGAGGATGATATTTGGCAGGTGACCAATCAAGTCAAGAGATTGATATTAGTCCGGATGGCAAGTCATGTCATAACAAGGGGCCTTGCCAAATAGTAGCATGTTTGGTGTCAGGTGATAACATCTCAGTTGTCAGGTGATACAAACAGGTGTTAAATAGTAGCATGTAAATGACAGGTATGAAGTAATGGCATAGCAAGTGTTAACATATCAGGTAAATACGTGGCATGATGATAGAGTAGTAGCTGAGCACAACCAAGCGGAGCTGAGCAAGCTGGAGGCACAGATAGCAAACAGTATTTAACACTGGAGCGTCTGGCAAGGTTACCGGGACAACCGGCTTAAGGTGCGAGTGGAAAATCCGGCAGCCTCTCTCCTAGACGAATCTAGTGGTAAAGTGCTGAGTGCTGATCATGATAACCAGGCGGAGCTGAAGAACCTGACTGTCCCAATCACCTTTCTTTCAAGATAGTGAGAGACCGGAGGCTGAAGGACGGAGAGACCTGTCGGTCCCAATCACTTCCCTTTCGAGATCGTGAGAGACCGGAGGCTGAAGGGTCCGGAAGTCAAGTACGCTCGGGGTTTAAGTGCACTCTCGGTGGCTACTAGCCATCCCAGGACTGGGCGGAAACCCAGAGTCCAACGACCATGAAGGGTCGGCCACGCCTGGTATAAAGCAGTAAAATACAACATAGGCATGGTATATGTACAAGAATTAAACTACCCTAATACAAGCATTCGTCACAAAGCAATACATGTCCAGTCATTGGCACTCGGCCATAAACAAATACAGGGACTCAGCCCAATACAAATACATGTCAACATGGAATAAAATACATGTCGACCCGACAAAGCGGGGAAACCCAAATGGTGGCGAGAGCGAGGACACTCGCCTAAATCTCCGGAAGAACCGAAAACTCTGAAATCCATGGAACTTGCGTACGCGCCATAATTATAATAAGTGAAGAGGAGAGAGAAAGAGTTAGGAGAGAAAGAGCGAGGAAAACTAGAGAGAGAAGTATATGGAAGGAGAGAGTGCACAGGGAGACGCGAGTTTTGAGAGTGAGACGCGGTAGTCGCAGACGCGGGAGTCACAGATGCGGGAATCGCGTCGCGAAGGTGCCATAAACGCGGGGTTCGAGACCCGCGTTCAAGTCAGGACACGAGAAGAACGCGGACGCGGTCATGGGTTCCGCGTCGCGTTAGCATGAGAAGAACACAGACACGGGCATTAGCTCCGCGTCGTGCAGACATGAAAGGGACACAGACGCGGGCATGGACTCCCTGTTGCGTCGGTACAAGAACGCGAAGGCCGCATTTAAACAGATGCCAAGAACGCGAAGATCCGCGTTAAGGCGTTGCCTGGACGCGGGGGTGAGATCCGCGTCAGCAATATACAGAGAGGAGGAGGGAGAGAGAAAGGGAAAGGTGCTTGCTTTGGTGGTGGTGTTATTTGGTGGAGGAGTTGGATTTTGATGGAGTAATGAAAAAGAAGGTGAAGGAGGTGATGTTTGGAGGTTGAAGTAGTGGAGATGGAGGTGGTGTTGTGATGGTGAAAGTGATGGTGGAAGTGAAGATGGTGGTGGAAAATAGTAGAGGTGATGGTGATGTTAGTTGTTTGTCGTTGTAATCGTCACCGTAATGATTACCGGAATAATCGTGAACGATTACAGGAACAATCATCGGAGATATTACCGACGAAGAAGAGCTCGGCCCCAATCCAAAGGAGGTGGCCGGCTCTTGATGTGGTGATGGGGTGGTGGTTTTGTGGAGGGTTTTGATGGTGGTGGTATTTTTGGAGAAGGTAAAGGAGAAGGTGGAGGCTTTGGTGGAGTTGTTGGAGTTTGTGGTGGTTTACATGGAGATGGAAAAGGAAGAAGATGAAGGTAAGGAGTTGTTGTTGTGGTGGAGATGAAGGAGGAGTTGGTGGTGTTTAAGGTGTTGGTGAAGAGAAAATGAAGTGGAAAGGAGAAGGAAAGGTTTATATAGGATTTGGAATTGTGAAGGTGATGTAAAAATGTTTAAGGGAGGGGGTTTTTTTGTAAAATGGAGAGGTTAGATGGATCTTTGGCCGGCCATAGTGTTGGGAGAGGAGTTTG
This sequence comes from Agave tequilana, assembly GCA_038442645.1. Taxonomy (NCBI): domain Eukaryota; kingdom Viridiplantae; phylum Streptophyta; class Magnoliopsida; order Asparagales; family Asparagaceae; genus Agave; species Agave tequilana. Next base: position 104,833 of record JAVJIF010007815.1, read on the forward strand.
AGATATTTTGGAGAAGATATTTTTGGTGGGGAGATATTTTTGGTGGAAAGTTGTAGAAAGTAATGGAAGAATGGAGAATTTGATGGAAGAAAAGGAAGGAAAGAAAAAGGAAAAAGGAAAAGAAAATGAAAAGAGGAAGATATTTTCTTGAAAGAAAAAGTGAAAATAATTAGAGTAGCGGATTCCGGGATTCGGTTGCGGATGCGGAAAACTTTCGGAAAAAACACCGAAATCGTCCGAAAATCAAGTATCTCGGAACGACCCGCAAAAATTTTCCAAAATCAAGAATATTATTCTAAGAATCATGGTGAAATCTATTTTAAGAAATTCTTTTTAGTTTTTAAATTAAAAATCCTGGAATCGGCCGCCAATACCGGTCGACGCCCAATCTGGCAGAAATCTGATAAATTCTGAAAATTTTCAAAAAATATATTAAGATAGAAATATTATTCTAAGAAAATATGGGAAAGCGGTTTCTCAAAATTTGACTCCATTTGTAAATTAAAAATTCAGGAATCGGTCAGCGGTGCTGGTCGACACTGGTTTTGAAGATTTTCCATTTAATTCAGGAAAATTCCAGAAAATCATAGAAAATCTAAATTATTAGAAAATGATGTTTGAAACTGAAATCGGTCAAATCTGAATACCAGAAAGACCAAATTGAGTAAGACACTAGGATCGGGTCCCTGGTTCAGAGAAGAGCAGACTCTGAGTTCACGAATCCGGATCCAAGACAAAATGATCATATAAATAATTCATAATACAAAATAAATACAGGAAGTAAATTAAAAAATACGATCAGAAAATACGAATACGCCATTAGGTACGTATTCTGGGAGCGGGGTGTTACAAAAACTCACCCCTGTTAAGGTGATGACACATGTACATGCAATTGAAAGCCTCCGCTGGAAACATTCACAGCTCTCGATTTGTCCCGAGACCTCCACCACTCCACATCCTTCTAGAATCACTCCAGACCGCACTCAACTCAACTTTCATACCGAAGACTCTTCCACCTCGGAAGCTCCCTCGTCTCAAGTCATCCCGGAGTAGCCTCCAGGCCCGAAGACTTTATCCCTCCGGAGTCATCTACAGTTCAAGGCTCCCGATTTCGCTCCAGAAGTTCTCAGTAATAACCGCCGAGATGTCCACCTGCAGTTACACCTCTCTTTTCTCTCCCACATTCATAATGTGTAACGTTCCCCAGCGTGTGCAGTATGAACTGTGGTGAGATTTCCTACATGTAATTCCAATAATCCAACGCCAATAATCATGACCGTTACAGCAAATCAACATGCTCAGATAATGCAGTTACGATACGAAGATCTAGCCAACACCCATAGATTTCCATACCGACAACTCAGTAGAAGTAGACTTCCCCTCTAACGAGGAAGGGGGTTCTTCCCTTCCAATCGATCCTAACTCAAAGCCATACTAACAAATTCTCTGTAATTTCTGTAACTTGAGAATTATAGTGGAACCTTCTCCTTCTCCCCGTGGTTTTCCCGACTAAGGTTTTCACATTAAAAATCTTATGTATCACTCTTTTGTTGCATTGTGAATCACTTCTATTCACGCACTCCCCACTTTCCTACCCTCGCTTATGATTTGGATCGACCGTCCGAACGTTTGTGGCTGAAAACCTCCACCATAACTGGTGCACTCGTTGAGAGTGAGTCCCTACACTCAAGATTGCCTATCAAAAACCAAAAAACTTTCTACAAAAAGCCTCTTCCACAATGTCGATGGCTCCAAGAAAGCAAACGGTCACCCTCAATGGCGCCACATCTAAAGAAAAGGCCATCAACACTGTCGGGTCACGGTCCCCCCACCATCCATTGATCAATCATATACCATCGAAGACACTGGCTCCTCCTCGCCTTGGGCGCAGCCGCCAATGTCCAACCACCACAGCAACATGAAGATCAACTTCTTCAAATGCTCGCTGATATGAAAGAGCAAATGAAGGAACAAGTCCAGTCAGGTCGCGATTGGGAGTAGGCGACTCTCGACCGCGAGAATGTCATCCGTGAGCAAGAGGTGTTGAGGCAACTTAACAACCAACTTCAAGCTAAAATCGCTGCCCTCCAGAACAACCATACATCAACGCATTCTAAAAGTGAGCTTAAAGTCGGTGGATCTTCGAACCTCTGAACCTTTGACGAGCTGATCCAAAGACGGGCGGAAGCCAAACTGCAAAGTAGCCATCGCTTTCAACTGTCAAAATCTCCGACTCTCCCTTCTCTGAAGAAATTCTAGAATGCGAGTTCCCGAGGACGACCCCGATCTTCGACTACTGCTCTGGAGTGAGCGACCACATCCAACACATCAGGCTTTATCGGGATAAGATGGTAGTCTATTCCAGTAATAATCTACTCTTGTGCCTCATCTTTCCCTGTAGTCTGAAAAGTGTGGCGTCAGATTAGTTCTACTCTCTGGCGCTCCGCCCTCTCCACAAATTCGAAGAGATAGCCAAAGAGTTCCTCGCTCAGTACGCCTCTCGCCGGGAGGCCAAGAAGAACAACCATCACCTCCTCTCCGTCAAGATGAGGCAGAGCAACAGCCTCAAATCATATATTGCTTTCTTCCAAAATCAACTCGCTAAAGTCTGTTGGCCCAAAGGCCCATCACTCTAGTGTTGATGATGATCAACTCATGTAGTTATGGTACTAATGATCTTTTATTTATTTAGTTTCAGATTTGTGATCAAGATCTTAGTAGGTGTGTAGCTTCAACAAAAGATTTAAAGTCAAGTTTTGGAGCTAACACGGTTTGATTAAAGAGCTTGTGCATCAAGACCACATCAAGTACTCAAGAGGAGTCTAACTCTTTGGATCGAGTTTGGACCAAGTCAAGAAGATAAGAAGACTTCAAGTGAAGACCTTCAAGATCAAGACTTGTGTCTAGATTTGTTTTTATAAGATATTGTTTTTAGATAAAATGTAAAGGATAGAATAGTTGGTGGATTGCTCAAGTATATCTTACACACACACACTCTCTCTCTCTCTTGATTTAGATGAGTTTTCATAAAAAGAATTTTATTTTGGAAAAATACAAAAGAGTTTTCTTTTAGAAAAATACCGATTTGATTTTTGGAATTCAAAGTATATATGTTTTAACCAAAACCAAATTTAGAGCTTAATGTCAAAAACATAGATATTTCACCATGTATGTGTAGTGGATCATATCCATACACTCTATGCTTTAAAAGAGTTTAAAATATCTGTTTTTGTATTTGGAGAAGTTTTGGAAAAACCAATTTTGGAAAAATACAGTTTTCATTTTTAGCCAAAATTTTCAAGTTACAAAAATAGCTTAAATTGTTAGTAACATGTTTTGATTTTACTCAAGCATGTTTGATTATCAAAGTATAATGTTAAAACTATTTTTGTAGATTTTTCATAATTTTATGGGATTTTATTTTAGCAAAAATGACCAAGTTTTATCCCTAAAATGTTCTGATCTGGCTTCTGCCGGTCCACCGGACCGGTCGACCGAGCTTGAAGTCGGTCGACCAACGTGCACAGAACATGCATGTCAGGACTGCTGGAGGGCCGGTCAACTGATCCCGATCGACCGCAGAGAGCTTCTGCTCTCTGGAAAGCCCCGGTCGACTGGGCCGGTCGGCAGAGAACTTTGTTCTCTGTTCCAGGCAGCGGTCGACTGGGCCGGTCGACCGACGCCCCAACGGTCAGATTTCTGACCGTTGGCGGTCGACCGGGTCGGTCGACCGCTAGCCACTTGGGCTGAAAAATTGCCCAACGGCTAGTTTTTTTCTAACCCTATATAAAGAGGGCTTTTGAGGCTGTTTTCTACAAGATTTTCAAGTGGATTTTGCACCAGTTTGTCCTACTCTATTAAGAAGTTTTCTCCACTTGTTTTAGAGCCAATATTTTCAATTAAAAGGAGAGTTTATCAAGAGTGATTTTAAAAGTGATTTTCTTGAGTTTTCCTCCACCATTTTCATCCTTATTTTCTCACACAACACTTGAGTTATTCATTGCTATATCTACCTATAGGGATATTTGTTGTGAGAGGATCTTAGGTGATCAAAGTGTTTGAAGGTTCACCTAGAGGGGGGTGAATAGGTGAAGGCTAATCTAATGGTCACTTAATGCCAAAATAATGCGGAAGCTAAAAGCAATTATGACCTAAACAAACTATTTAAACTAAACACCACGTATAACACAAGAGTGTTGCCGAATTCCCCGTGAAGGGCTCTGGACAAACTCCTCTATATTCCCCTTGAATGGGTTGAGGTGCCGCGTTGGCTCTCTTGGTTAAATACAAGTGTTAGCAAACAACCCAAGCAAGTATATCAATGAGCACAAATGAATATATCAAGCATATAAAGATAGACAATAAAAGTATGCAAGATATAAACAAGAGACAAAGAGAGAGAGTGAGCAATCGCAAACACAAGGGATTTGTTTTGAGGTTCGAGCACCCTTGCTCTACATCCCCGCCCTCGACACACGAAGGATTTCCACTATAATCGATCCCAATGGATCACCCGGTGCCGCAACACCTACAACTCTCGGACTCCCTAGTCCGTACACACCGCAAGCCCACCGGCTCGCCGAGGCCGCACCTCAAACAATGGAGTTCGCACCCGAACCCGAAACATCGAGTCCACACTAGGACCCAAAACAATGCGAATACAACCGTCCGCCTTCTCAAAGAACAAAGAACAAGTCTTTGGTGATCACAACACTTGATCACCTAAAAACAATCTCACTACAACACTCCTATAAGATGAATAGCAGTGGATGGCTCAAGTGTTTGTGTGAGAAAACTAGGAAAGAGATGGTGGAGGAAAACTCAAAGAAATCTCTTTTAACACTCTTAATAAAAACTCCCCTTTTGATTGGAAGAATTAGCTCTCAAATTGTGGAGAAAACTCTTTTAATGGAGTGGGAAAAACTGGCTCAAAGCTCTCCTAAAATCTTGTATCAAAACAATGACCAAACCCCCAAATTTATAGGCTGTCAAAAACTAGCCGTTTGGGTCTGTCAGACCTATCGGTTGACCGCCCGGTCGACCGCCAACGGTCAAAAATCAGACCGTTGGAGCCTCCGGTCGACCGCCCGGTCGACCCAAAAGAACAGAGAGTACTGCTCTCAGTTCCGGTCGACTGGCTGGCAGACCGGCCATCTGCCAGGTCAAGGCGTGCACGCTGTGCACGTCGGTCGACCGAGCCGGTCGACCGACTTCAGAGTTAGTCGACTATCAAGGTAGTAAGTCGACTATCTGAAGCCTGAAAATAGAAATCTGGGATTAAAAAGTTTGTCTTTTTGGCTCAAATAAAATCCCATAAAATACTTAAAAATCTACAAAAATAGTTTTACCAATATACTTTGATAAACAAACATGCTTGCATAAAATCAAGGCATGTTATAAAGGATTTGGACTATTTTGTAAGTTGGAAATATTGGCTCAATTGAAAACTTGTATTTTCCAAAATCTTGTTTTCCAAAGCTCCTTTAAATAAAAACTAGATATTTTGAACTCATTAAAGCGTAGTGTGTATGGATATGATCCACTACACAAATAAGATGAAATATCTAAATTTTGACATTAAGCTCTAAACTTGATTTTGGTTGAAAGATATGTAAACATGAAAACCAAAATCCAAACATGTATTTTTCAAAATAAAAATTCTTTTGTAAAAACAAAACTATCAAGAGTGTGTGTGTGTAAATGTACTTGAGCAATCCACCAACTACTCTATCCTTTACATTTTATCTAAAAATAAAAATCTTATACTTAGACACAAGTCTTGATCATGAAGCTCTTCACTTGAAGTCTTCTCATCATCTTGACTTGGTCCAAATGCAATCCAACGAGCTCGACTCCTCTTGAGTACTTGATGTGATCTTGATGCATAGGCTCGTGAATCAACCGGTGCTAGCTCTAAAATATGTCTTTAAATTCTTTGTTGAAGCTCCACACCTACTAAGATCTTGATCATAAATCTGTCACTACTTAAACACAAGATCATTAGTAAACATAACTGCATGAGTTGATCATCATCAAAACTAGAGTGATGGCCTTTGGGCCAACAATCTCCCCTTTTTTGATGATGACAAAACTCATGAAGTTATATATGCATGGATTAAAGTAAAGCTTCAAAGAAGCTCCCCTTAACTTATGCATAACAAATAAACAATATAGTATGGAAATGAAGCACATGACATGTATGCAAATCAAGGAGATAAAACAAAATCAAATTCTTTTTCTCTTATTTGCAAAACAAAACATATATGCATAAACATAAATCCTTTAATAAAAACATGCATATATAGCAAATACCTCTCCCCTTTTTGTCAATCATCAACAAAGGGTTTAAGGTAAAAATAAAATCATCAAATCTTTCTTCCCCTTTTGTCATAAACAAAGAGATCAATAAGGGGCCAAACAAACATATCAATAAAAGGTTATATGCGATATACATTCATGAAGAGGAAGACGTTAAGTTAGCTTCCCTACACATATGCATTACATGAAGAAGGGATGACAAGCCCCAATTCACATAACACATATATGTAATGCATAAGAGGAGATGTGAAGCTCCCCCTACACACGTGTACCACATAAAGAAAAGTTGTCAAGCTCCTCAATATACAATACACTCAACATGAATCTATATGTAGAAGAGATGTTAAGCTCTCCTTGCATATAAGAAATACAAATTAAAAAATGTTTTTTTTTTGTTTTTAATTTTTCTTAAACAAAATTTTAAAGGTATCAGAGCTTTTGTAAAACAAACAAATTTTAAGATACCAAATTGAAAATAATCATTATTGTAAATCATATTGATACCAATTGAAATTTAACAAATATGAAGTTGAAACATATTGACACCAATAGCAAACATAATGATCAAAAAATTTTATTTTTCATCATAAACTTTGTGCTTTTAAAAGAATGAACCAATTGTAAGTTAAGCACATGAAAATCATATATATGTATGAAATGAGTATACCAATTGACATTGATACATACATATATAAGAAAACAAAATATGAGTATATACAAAAATTATCAATTTAAATACCAATTGAAAGAATCCAATGATACCAATTGAAATAACAATAAGATCAAGTGTATATCTCATATAACTATACCTCCCTACCAAGTTCAAGATTAAAATGTTTTTCTCATAAAGCATACATGAACATGATCTCCCATCCAACCTCCCATTGAGGGTAGGGTTTTCAAAAATAGATTTAAAAAATAAGCTTTGTTTGAAAAACTCTACCAAATGAAGAACAATAACTAGTTAAAAAAATTTTGAAAAACTAGTTAAAGATCCTTCAAAACATGAAATCAAAGCATATGTATTCATGAATCATACCAAATACAAGAATATGACACTCAAGATCTATAAAGCTCATAAAAAGATGTTCATGAAATAAGGTCATGACAAAATGAATAAAATGTGAGTGTACAAGAGTCACGTAAATAGCATTTTCATGAAAATAGACATTGAAGCTCAAAAGTGATCATGTATCAAATTTTTATTAAAACAAAAACATGAAAAATCATTTTTCAATAAAACAAACAAACTTCTAGGTATATGTATGATTTATTCAATCCTAACAATATACATACATATCCCAAACATAAAAGAGTCTATCAAATGTATTTGCATGAAGCCAAGAGACTCACGGGTATACATGTATATTTATTAGATTTGAATTAAAAATACATATACATGAAGTAAAACACGAAAATTGGCAAAACAAGTATAAATGAGAATCATCAAAACTAGTCTATACATGTGCATATAGTGGGTACAGGCATGAAGTGCAAACATATATAAGTCACGTGTAACTCACTATTTGTACATGTATAATACAAGTTTTGATAAAAACTACATCTAAGCATGCTTTTACCACATGAAGCACATACAATAAATAAAAACATGATCATGCTAAAAATATCATGAATGAACAAGCATGAACATAAAAAGTAAGAGTTTAGATATTGTTACCAACTCCAAAGCTCCAATCATGGTGGTTGTCCCACCAAAACCTCCTTGATAGCGATGCATCAATAAGTGTGTCCATCATATCCATTTGCATCCACCATCAAGGCACCAAGTTTCTCACGTCTTGAGAGATCTCTCACCTACATCAAAAATATGGGGTGGGGGTTTTGGTACCCATATTTTCTTGGGTCATTTGGGGTTAGTCTTGTAAGGAACCCAAAAATTTTTATTAGCAAAATTTAAAGAATGCAACTTGTCAAAACAAAATTTTGCTAAATGGCCTTTGCGGCCACAATGTATACATGTGTACACCTTATGATGCTTATGTGAATGTTTGTGATCGTGTTGCGCAACATAAGCAAATGCATGATGTGAGTGTGCATGAACATGGGGAACTTGTTTCTTTTGAAACAAGGATTCCAATCTAGAATGGTTGAATGCACACGAGTTCAAAGTTGAACTCAAACAATCTATTTTATTTTTCAAAACATTAATCTCACTAGTGGTGGCATGTAAAGCATGGTGAGATATAGAATCATTTTTCTTTTTCTTTTGAAAAACATTTTCTTTCTTTTTCAACAAATTTTCTTTTTAAAGATTTGTTTTCTTGCAAAATAATTTCCTTTTGTTTTCCCACCAAAATAATTTCATTTTTCAAACTTGTGTTTCCTTCACAAAGATCATTCAATTTAGACATGAGGGAAACATTCTCATTTTTCAAATCTTTATTTTCTTTTCTAAACATGCAATATTATTCCTAAATGAATCATGTTCTTTATGCATGCAAGCAATGTTCTTTTTCAAATTTTTATTTTCTTTCTTAATCATGTCATATTTCTCAAGTAGGAGTTGACAAAAAGTGGTAAGCTCATCATATGACATGTCATTATCCTCATCCTCGGATTCGGTAGTTACCTCAAGGGGGTTATCCCCTTGGACCATGTAGCACACATTGGAAGGGTCGCTTCCAACATCCGAGTCGCTCCCCGCATAGTATTGATCATTTTCGCCAAGGGAGATCAGGGTGTTCCAAACTACAAAAGCCGAATTAAGGTTAGAAACTCTAGATAAATAAGCATCATCTAGGGTAGACTTTAAAGCATTAAGGGCTTTTGTATTAGCCTCAATATTCTTACCATATAAACAATAATCATTATTAGTGATGGCAAGATAAACATGATAACCTAGGGCTTTGAGGTACAAAGACATCTTAACCTTCCAAATTTGGATGTTAAGAATGTCAAAGGTGGGTGGTGACATGAAGTCCATGGTGTGTGTACAAAATATTGTGATTAGCCTAAAAATGAGGATCTTTAACTCTAGGTTATTAGACCCAAATCAGAGTACCAAGCTCTGATACCAATTGAAGGTTCACCTAGAGGGGGGTGAATAGGTGAAGGCTAATCTAATGGTCACTTAATGCCAAAATAATGCGGAACCTAAAAGCAATTATGACCTAAACAAACTATTTAAACTAAACACCATGTATAACACAAGAGTGTTGCCGAATTCTCCGTGAAAGGCTCTGGACAAACTCCTCTATATTCCCCTTGAATGGGTTGAGGTGCCGCGTTGGCTCTCTTGGTTAAATACAAGTGTTAGCAAACAACCCAAGCAAGTATATCAATGAGCACAAATGAATATATCAAGCATATAAAGATAGACAATAAAAGTATGTATGATATAAACAAGAGACAAAGAGAGAGAGAGAGAGAGAGAGAGAGAGAGAGAGAGTGAGCAATCGCAAACACAAGGGATTTGTTTCGAGGTTCGAGCACCCTTGCTCTACATCCCCGCCTTCGACACACGAAGGATTTCCACTATAATCGATCCCAATGGATCACCGGTGCCGTAACACCTACAACTCTCGGACTCCCTAGTCCGTACACACCGCAAGCCCACCGGCTCGCCGAGGCCGCACCTCAAACAATGGAGTTTGTACCCGAACTCGAAACACCGAGTCCACACTAGGACCCGAAACAACGCGAACACAACCGTCCGCCTTCTCAAAGAACAAAGAACAAGTCTTTGGTGATCACAACACTTGATCATCTAAAAACAATCTCACTACAACACTCCTATAAGATGAATAGCAATGGATGGCTCAAGTGTTTGTGTGAGAAAACTAGGAAAGAGATGGTGGAGGAAAACTCAAAGAAATCTCTTTTAACACTCTTAATAAAAACTCCCCTTTTGATTGGAAGAATTAGCTCTCAAATTTGTGGAGAAAACTCTTTTAATGGAGTGGGAAAAACTGGCTCAAAGCTCTCCTAAAATCTTGTATCAAAACAATGACCAAACCCCCAAATTTACAGGCTGTCAAAAACTAGCCGTTGGGGTCTGTCAGACCTGTCGGTCGACCGCCCGGTCGACCGTCAACGGTCAAAAATCAGACCGTTGGAGCCTCCGATCGACCGCCCGATCGACCCAAAAGAACAGAGAGCACTGCTCTCAGTTCCGGTCGACTGGCCGGCAGACCGGCCATCTGCCAGGTCAAGGCGTGCACGTCTGTGCACGTCGGTCCACCGAACCGGTCGACCGACTTCAGAGTTAGTCGACTATCAAGGTAGTAAGTCGACTATCTGAAGCCTGAAAACAGAAATCTGGGATTAAAAAGTTTGTCTTTTTGGCTCAAATAAATCCCATAAAATACTTAAAAATCTACAAAAATAGTTTTACCAATATACTTTGATAAACAAATATGCTTGCACAAAATCAAGGCATGTTATAAAGGATTTGGACTATTTTTGTAAGTTGAAAATATTGGCTCAATTGAAAACTTGTATTTTCCAAAATCTTGTTTTCCAAAACTCCTTTAAATAAAAACTAGATATTTTGAACTCATTAAAGCATAGTGTGTATGGATATGATCCACTACACAAATAAGATGAAATATCTAAGTTTTTGACATTAAGCTCTAAACTTGATTTTGGTTGAAAGATATGTAAACATGAAAACCAAAATCCAAACATGTATTTTCCAAAATAAAAATTCTTTTGTAAAAACAAAACTATCAAGAGTGTGTGTGTAAATGTACTTGAGCAATCCACCAACTACTCTATCCTTTACATTTATCTAAAAATAAAAATCTTATACCTAGACACAAGTCTTGATCATGAAGCTCTTCACTTGAAGTCTTCTCATCATCTTGATTTGGTCCAAATGCAATCCAACGAGCTCGACTCCTCTTGAGTACTTGATGTGATCTTGATGCATAGGCTCGTGAATCAACCGGTGCTAACTCCAAAATATGTCTTTAAATTCTTTGTTGAAGCTCCACACCTACTAAGATCTTGATCATAAATCTGTCACAACTTAAACACAAGATCATTAGTAAACATAACTGCATGAGTTGATTATCTCAAAACTAGAGTGATGGGCCTTTGGGCCAACAGTGTTATGATCACCAAAGTTCATCTTTGTACTTTGAGGAGGCGGACTTGCGGGTTCGCGGTGTTTTCGAGTTCGTGTGTGAACTCGGTGTTTGAGGTGCGGCCTCGGTAAGCTAGTGGGCTTGCGGTGTGTACGGGACTAGAGAGTCTAAGGAGTTCAAGTGTGAACTCGCCTTGTAGGTATTGCGGCACCGAGTGATCTGGTGGGATTGATTTTAGTAGAAATCCTTCATAGTGTTGAAGGCGAGGACATCGAGCAAGTGTGCTCGAACCTCAAAACAAATCTCCCGTGTTTGCGATTGCTCTCTCTCTATCTCTTACTTGTTTATATCTTGCATACTTTTATTGCTTTCATCTTATAAGCTTGATATATATTATGAGCTTAATTGTTATATGCTTGGGGATTGTTTGCTAACACTTGTATTCAACCAAGAGAGCCAACGCGGCACCTCAACTCTTATTTAGAGGAATCTTGAGGAGTTGGTCCATAACCCTTCACGGGAAATTCGGCTACACTCTTGTGTTATACGTGGTGTTTAGTTTAAGAAGTTTTAATTTCGCATTATTGACTATTAGGTTAGCTCATCACCTATTCACCCCCCTCCTCTAGGTTACTTACAAAGTCCCCAGTTGTGGTGAGGACGTCTCTGTGCTCACGTTCATCAGCAGGCGGCAGGTTTCTCACCCCTTGTACAAGCACATCCTCAAGCACATTGTTACCCAGATGAGCGAGGTCATGTCACGATCCAAGTACTTGTGGAACACTTAATTAGAATTGGAATTAGTGAGTAACCATAACATGTGTTTCAAAGGTAAATTGGGATTTTTAAAAAAAAATTATGCACATTGCTCTCTACTCTTTTGGGTGCAAGTGCTTAACTCCACCAATTTCGATTTGGTGTAAGAATTAATGAACTCCTATACCAACTCTTCTCAACTCTCCTATCTACAAACCCCTAACTCTACAATCTCAACTCCACTTACCAAACAAGGCATGTAGGTGACCTCGCAGGCCAAGTCGGAGTAGCAGCCCGATTGGCCAAAGCTAGGGCCGCATGTTTTCAGTATAGGTGAGCAATCTTGAGTTCGATTTTCATGTTGACAATGGAGTTTCAAGGGGCCTTTTTTTTGTCTAATAATTGATGAGCACCACATGTTTCAGAGATTAAGCAGATACTTTAAAAAAAATTACAAGAGCCAACCAAATCCAGAATTTTAAAAGACATAAATAAACAACAATCTGTTTGCACTCTCTCCTCTCGTGCTAACAGAAGTGAGAAAGGTGTCAGTCAAATAATACCAATGTGTCAGATTAATTAAGCAGAGTTTATTTTGTTTACATCTCTCTTTCTCTCTCTCTCTCTCTCTCTCTCTCTCTCTGCTTCTGACAACAACTACTGAAACTGGAAGCAGAGCAGCAGCAGAACAAAAAGACAAGCATTGTCATCTGCCACCCAAAAGACAACAAGACTACAACTTGCAGGGACCAATTCACTCAGAAAAGAAATCATCAACAACAAAAAAAAGCCTTGAAACCAAGCAAGCATGCGTTTGCACTTAGAATCTATACAACTTGTAAGCTCACATGCCTTCTCTGTCAATGGCTTCATATACTACAGAAGTTTTTCAGAGCATTGGAGTTGGGCACTGCATTGGGCCTGGCTTGCCTTGTTGAGCTTTCGGATCACACATCAAAATTTACCAAGAAGGTGAGGAGCAGAGAGAATTGGAAGAGGAAGAAGAGGACGGCCTGTTGGTCTCCGTCGACGCGCCGAGCGACCGCCGCCCGTCGAACAAACACGCGGCCGGATACGCCTTGGGCCGCACCGCAGGCAGCTTCTTCATTAGCTTCAATGGGGGTGAACAGTCATTACCCTCCCCTGCTTCAAAACACGAAGGCGAAGCCTTCGGTGTCACAAACGGAGTACCACCATCGCCGTGGCCATCACCGCCGCTAGCTGTAATTCCATCAAAAATCGGATTAGAAATGCACACAAGATGATCAGAGGAGCCTGCTTGTTTCGCCGCGGCTGCTTCAAGATTGGGAACTGAGAGAAGGTATTCGATCGGAGCTTTAAGGACTCCATGGGCGTAAAAGGGGAAGCTGAGAGCGCGAGGGGGCTGCTCCGATTGCTCGGCCGCCGCCTCATTGGTCGAGAATCGAGGTAGATTGTGTTGATGCCGCTTGTCGCGAAGAAGAGAGCAAAACAGATTGAACAGAAGAAAGAGGAGGAGGGCAAGAAGCATGGCAAGGCTCAAGGCAACAGCAAGGGTTGCTCCCATTGCAAGCCTATTCATGCCCCTCATCTTTATTCACTCGCAAGGGAGAAGAGGAGAAGAGAGCAGAGAAGGGGGACAAATATTGGGAAGTGAGAGTGTATTTGTTTTTGTGTTTAGAAGGGAAAAACTGTGTCGTGCACTGTGAAAATCCAAGGATTCTGCTGCTTGTTGCTTTGTAAACGTGTGTGGCATTGTATTCAACTGGGCTGGCCCCTTTCTTTTCTCGTGTGCAGAGAAAGAAACAATTATTAGCTCTCTTGTTTAGGCGAGGACTGAAGAAGACACATGGTTTGATGCCTGTCTTTTTATGTTCATGCAATGTGACAATCAATGGAAGACGCATACTGTTATTTTATTTGATGATAATAACATGCTTGTTAGTGTGATCTAAATTGGATAATGAAATACTCTCTTCTTTTTATAAACAAGAAAGAGAGAGAGGAGCTTGATTGTGTGATTCTGATACTTCTTCTTTTGACAAATTCTGTCTTTTTGGAAAAGATATTTGTGACATCAACAGGAGAGAAATTGCAGCTAGGACTGTAAATGGATAGCTTCGGATTGGATTTATTAAAATCTAAATTCGGTTTATTTCAGATCTGAGTCTGATTTTCTTCCAAACAGTCAGATTGGGTTATCAGTCTTGGGTACCGTATGCTCCCCTAATTGCAATCTATATCCACTTACACCTACACATCTTACAGGATTCAATGCTAATAAAAGGTTGATGAAAGTAAACATTCTGAGATTTGAATGGAAGATCAAATTAGATTTGGTGAAAAATCAAATTACAATGAAGCAAACAATAACAAAACTTGTTGCTGAAACCGTGATTATTGCAAACAAAATACAAACACCCAAAAAAACTACAGAAAAATTCATTATCATGTAAGCATGGATATTGATGAGTCTTTCAAAAGACACGAATTCTGGTAAAAATGATGTCAAGAACTCTGACAGAGGATTATCAGAATATAATGTGAAACTGTATTATAAGAATATAATGTGTATTACAGACTGCATTGTAAGAATATAATGTGAAAACTGCAGAAAACTGACACATTCAGAGTAGAGAGGGCAGCAATGATTTGTTAGAATATATATACAAGAACATGCATGCCATTCTCGAGCACTACTACAAATAATTTTGCCTGTTTCAAACTGCAAATTATGACTTGCGAGAATGTAGAGTCAAAATCAAGAACCTGGGCAAACTCAAAGAGAGAGCAGAGATGGAAGAAGAAAAACTGAGCATTTTCACGTGTTCTTCAAGGCTATGAACCGGGCAGCCAAGTCATCATAGTCGGGAAGAAGTCTTGCATGCAAGCGACCTCCATTTGGGCTCAGCATGTCTGGATTCATCGATGTAGCACGAGCAGGACCTTTTCTGACACTAACCTCTACAACAGGGGTTGTAGGTTCTGGTGGGAACGAAGCTACTCTCTCTGGATGATAGCGATGTTCCCCAGCTCTGCCAGTATCTGCAACCTCTGCGGGGGGATCCCTCGTCCGTGGTCTCCGTTTG
This sequence comes from Agave tequilana, assembly GCA_038442645.1. NCBI lineage: Eukaryota > Viridiplantae > Streptophyta > Magnoliopsida > Asparagales > Asparagaceae > Agave > Agave tequilana. The sequence continues at coordinate 120,023 of JAVJIF010007815.1, forward strand.
CTGGATTCGTGGTTCAGACCTTTCTTGCTGAGGTGAAGCAAGAGCCTGTCCATGACCTCTTCCTCCTCATCACAATCACCATCATAGGTGGCATTGCTCCTCCTGCTCCCATGTTTCCTTCGACTACTTGAAGCGTCGCGGACATGTTGCTCATGCTTGCCAGCACCGTTCTTCTCTTCTTCTGCTGATTTTCTGTGATGCCGACCCACAATCTCCTCAGCGTATGGGCTCTTCTGGCTCATGGGCTTTGCATCATTAGCACCATTGTCGGTCTCAATGACCAATGATGGTTTTGGAGGCCGTCTCCTGACAGAAACAGGAATAGCCCTCTCGTCATCATTAGACGTCGACTCATTGGCAAGTTTGGTGTCATCTGTAGGATTTGAGGGGTTTCTGAATTTCGGTTTGGTATAAGGAGGAGGAATCATGCTCATTGGTCTTGGTCTTGCATCCTTGGAGTTCAATGGAAGAGTAGGCTCCCGCTCTTGAACAGTAGGATCCAACACTTTTTCACAATCTGCAGCATCACTTCCATTTGTAATCCCTTTCAAATTGGTGTCGGGAGGAATCATGTTAACAGCCTTCAAATCCCTGGGAATTGCGGGAGCAACAGACTGCTTCTCCAGGCCAATGAGACCTGGTCCTTCTTGAGCAATTGGAGATCTGCTATGAGCAATGCCTTCATTAAGCCGATCATCTTTATTGAACCCATTCTGACTCACTCTCGGTTTAAACCAATAATCATTGTGTACACTGTTCTGGCTTCCTTTTGGTTTAACTGCATTGCCGTAGCTTGGCTCCACGTTCTCAGTTTCCTCGGCTGCAGCAGAAACCTTCCTGGTCTTTTCACCAGTATCATGTGCCCGACCATTGAGAATGATTGGAATCACGTGAATGTCTCTCGGCTCAGGTTGCACTTGTTGTCTTTGCACGAAGCTCCTCGGATGAGGTTCCCAACTCTCCTTAGATGGAACGTTTGGCCACCACGCTCGCTGAAGACTGCTGCTTCATTTCTCCTGTTAACTCCAAAAACTGAATTCGTGACTGCCTCCTTTCTCGCGTTAACTGTAATATCTGCATTGAAGTTTACTTCCTTCCTACCGTTAAACAAATCACCTGCATTGAAGACTCCTCTGTCTCTACCGTTAACAGCAGCACCTGAACTAATATTTGCCTCCTTTTTCCGATCAACTGTGGCATCAACATTGAACGTTGGTTCCTTTCTGATGTTAGCTGCTGACCTGTTCCGACCATTAACTTCACTAGCAGCATCAAATGCTGCTTCCTTTCGATAATTAACTGATGCAGTCCTTCCATTCGTCTCAGCATGAGAGCGTTCATAGTTGTTACTGCTTCTCTTAGGTATGTCCTGTAACATAAAGGAACAGATATGATTATTTTTCATGTTTCTACATTTTTTTAAGAGAAATTTTTATGTTTCTACAAATACACAGGGAACATAATTGAAACATAGTGTGGAACTTACAGAGGGAGGTGCATGAGGATTAGATATTTTCTGTTGAAAGGCCCTGTAATCCCATTTTACAGAGAACTCCCCAGCAATATCTCGCATCAATTGCAGCTTCCTATCCAATGAAAAAGACTTCTTCTGCATTTTCTCGACAAACTAACAAAAGAATGGACAATGATTGTCAGAATTAGATACATTCAGTGAAAGGTCAGCAGGATTAAAGTGTCAATATACAGATGGTTAAACTACCTCAGCGTTCACTGATGATTCCATCTGACTCCCATATCGTTCTGTGAATATTCGCCTGAGATCATATAATTCTGGCAAATCTGAAAATCTTGCTGCTGCAAAATTAAGAGTCGAAATAGCTTCCATAGCTTCTTCAGGACATTCCCTGTTCAGAATAAAGCAATGCTCTGTTGTCCGTAAAATCATAGATAAGAAGCACAAAGGGGGAAACAAGAATAAAAAGAAATCTACAGAACTTGGCAGTCCAAATTTGCAAATATGTTAAGCTATACATATAGAGAGAGGATAAGGGCCTTTTCTTCTTGAATTTGCAGCATTTGTATGCTTACAAGAAACTTTAATAGTAAATTGGAGCTTGCCGGCTTTGCATGCCAAGGCAAGATGTACAAGCCTCCAGTTTATTGTCTCTACTTTCACAGCAATGTTGTTCACCACGTGCAACATTTCAGAAGGTTAGAAGACGTCATGTGATACTACTTCTATATTTGTTTCATGAACAAAAAAAATGCATGTTTAATACGAGATGGCGAAAGATTGTTTATAATTATTCTATGCGTGCTATTCTAAGAACCCTTAGAAAAGGAATAAATTAATAACGGAAAGCTCCCCTGATCCCTAAAGATCTTAAATGCTACTAAAAAGTATATTGATGAACCCATCTTCTCACAGGCTAAGAATCTTGTACTATTGAGTCTCTTTTTCGTTTATGTTTTGTAAGTTTAACCATAATAACTGGCTATTCATGAGAAACTTCTCCCTCATTGGTTTTTGGGATATCACATCAAGTCACGTTACATGTGCCATGGAAAGTTGGAAACAAGAAGTAGAATCTTTCATTAGGATTGAAAACACGGACACTTATGACAGGGTATTGAAGAGATAAAAGTGTGTTTATAACAAAGGACTGAAGCAGAACAGCACCAATCAAACTTACAGTAGATGCAGTACAGTGATGAAGCTGATTGATCTATGAAAATATTTCATTTCACAAGATTAGAAAAATTATTAGAGCCATTCTTTGCTAGTAAAGTATATCAGCATGTAATCATGTGTAGAACAAAGGACTTTCAGTTTAGATCGAATACAGGTCAACTGAATTTAACCAGGCCTATGAATCTCTTAACCTGACCCCATTCAGCTTAATCTGTTATGTGCCACCAAGGACGGATTGGGTTGCCTCATGTTGGGTTGGACAGGGTAATCAAGTGAACTATCGGGCTGGACAGGCAGATCAAATCAACTAACTTTGAACTGCGAGAAATGTACTTTGAACTGTGAGAACTAATCTGGATTACGCATATTGTGTGAGGAGGAATCAGTGGACAGACTGAACTCCAGGTTAGTTTTAAATCCAAAAAAATCTATATGTACAATTCGTACATACTTACATCAATAGATTTTTCTTTTCTGATAATCATTCACTTGTATGAATAACAACAATAATATAGTACGTAGGTAAGGTTTGGGCATTGTAGGCTCAGGCTTGTGTTCAAGCCTACACCAGCCTGATTATTCTTGAGTAGGGGCTCAAAACATTGTTGCCCAAAGTTGGCAGTAATGTTTGATGTTTAATGGCTTAAATTCAAAGAATTAATGAAGGTAATGAAGAGTTAATACACATAAAAATATCCATGACAGAACAAGATATGGGACGATTAAAGATGTCTATATATGTGGGCCATGCAAAGAGTTCCAATGGCAGTCAAATTATTTGGTACATGCAGCATAGAACAAAATTCTTCCTGCCTATAGGCTGATTCGGTCAACCTATCATGCGGGTTCTGATCAATCATAAGAACGTATCATTTGCGGTTTGGCTTAGGTCATGATTGAAGCTAAATTCAAGTCGGATATTGCACAGTTAGGGATCATAATTCAAGCCAAATTTGGACTTGACTACACACAGGAATTGGACACCAAAGTGGATTCAAATTCAAGTTAGAATCCGGACATGTTGAACTGGTTGAGATTAGCAGCTGGATTGAAGTCTTCTCAGGACAATCAATGGTTGAGATTAGTGCTAACTCCAATCTAAGGTGATTGGATAGGACTTAGGAGGAGAGAGGTCTTCAGATACCACCTAGAGAGAACCTTGTAACTCATACAAAAAGCCAATCCTCAAAGAAAATCAAAGAGAGCAAAATCTCCAAAAGTTTTTTTTTTCCTTTTGATTCTTGTGAGAAATTCTCCAAGAGAGAAGGAAAATTTTATAATCTCAGACAATAATGATCTTATGTTTATATAATGAGAGAGTGAATTACTACATACCTCTGCTTTTGTAAACATGGAAGCTGGTTCAAGATGCACTGACAGTATTTTTCAATCATATCATAGCAAGATGCGTGATTCATTTCGACAATAAGTGCTTCAATCTGTTTCAGAAAAGGAAAGAGATTATAGATTTTGATAACAGAAGACAGGTGATATACTTTGATAATCATGTGCAGAAGTACTGGTGATAAAGACTTTGATAATCATATACTGGTTACATCTCGATAAATATTGGCAATACAGCAGCATGAATTACAACATGAGCACTTAAAAGAGTAGAAAGCCCAAAATGTGTTCTCCATGAGTCTGCTAACAACTTAAGCATCAGGACCAAGTAACATAATTTTATGAGCAAGCTTCTAGATTCTAAACCAAATGCTATCTCAGAGTTTTTGAAGGGTCGGAATCACAAGTAATCAAGAACTTATTCTAAAATCTGAAGTACACCCAACTCATGCTGCTAGTTGCAGACATTCATGCGGGCATATAATGCCTACATGTCGTATATTAGACTGAACTATATTTGGGTTTTACCGTTACACCAGGAAAACGTGCGGGCAGACAAGATCTATGGATCAATCTCATTGTCAAATTTTGGCTCAAAAGCCACACCATCCACTTACATAATATATCCTAGTATGGAACAATTTATTGACCTTAGCTGGAGGCCATATTTAATATTTTTTTAAATATAATAAAAATAAACTAGTCGAATTTAGCACACCCAGAATCTTTTACACTACTGTTTTACCGCATTGCATTTATGAAAAATAAAATTCGACATGGGTTCTCCTATAAGAGGGATGAAGAAAGGACTCATGAGACAGAGAACCTAAATTGAGGTAGCAATACAGAATTTGGAATAGCTCCCGTATGCGATAACGAATTCATATGGGTAAGATTGGCTGATAGATATCATGACTACCCACCTAAATTTACACGACATCAACATGATGAGGAATCTAGAAACCCATTTCGAAGAAAGGAGTTGTCTTTTCCAATACCAAAATAAAGCTGGAAAGAATTGAGGTTATACATGAAGAAACTTAAAGATGGCTAAAAGAAACATAAAGGGATCAATGAACCGCGCAAAGTGCAAAACAAAAAGAATTGACCCCAATAAGCTCATTGCATTTAAGCTAGAAATTTAAAGTAAGAGAAATTGACAGATTATAAAAACTCCCCTTCAACCACATTCATCTGTTCTTAAATCAAACTGCAAGCTACATTAGCCAATAAGGCGCATTAGCACAAAGAATCCCATCAACCCTCTCGGATCCCAACTCATTTTCATAACTATAAACAGCATGCAACAACAGGAAAAATTAAAACTTTGCAGGACAAAAAAAAAAAAATTCAAAAACAAGAAAGTTACCCTGCCGAAAGCATTGGAATCATGCCCAGTGGCAAGCAGGTCAGCAACATCCTTCTTCAAGATCTTAACGGTTGCATGCTTCTTCCTCCTGATCAACTCAAGCCGGCTATTTATGCACTTCACATAATATTTACTGAACAAAATATAAAAAAAGATAAAACCCAAGAAACCCATGAGAATCCTCCTGGCTGTTTCCATTCAAATCAAAGAACAATGCTTTGAGAAAGAGATTTGTTACCATTTTTGGAAAATTTCCCACCAAGCAAGCTGTCAAACATTGTGTCTGTCTCTCTGTATCTCTTTCAGAGAATTGAACTGAATTGAAATTGGAGAAGAGGAGGAGAAAGGAGAGAGATTTAAGAGATGGGTTGTGGTGTGAGGATCATTAAAAGCATGAAGTGAACAGGAAATAAAGGGAGAATGGATTGAAGAAACGGGAATGACAAGGAAGAGGAAGAGGAAAAGGCAGCGGTGGTGGGCTGAGCTGTAGAAAGAGAGGAGAGATGAGAAGACAACAGCGGGGGGAGAGCAAAAGAAATAATTTATGGGTGGGAAATGAGAAAAAGGAGATTTCTTTAAATTAAAAAATTAAATAAGGAAAGCTGGAGAAGTTCATTTACTTTACTTTTACTTTTAAAGAACAAAGATACACTCCATTTGGTGCACTGGGCTTATTTGGACGTGGGACCCACCTTGTCCTTTCGATTAATTAAATGAATAATGAATAAAAGTCTTATTTGTAAAAAGACCCACTTTCTTTTGAGAGTTGCAAATAATGTAAATACTTTCCTTTAGCTATGTAACATCATCTTTCTATATTAAACATTAGAAGAAGGCATGTATTACTTCACTTCTACTCAGTCTCAATAAAAAGTTAAAACAAAAAAGGTTTACAATTTTGTGTGAAAATGGGGGAGAAGTGCAAATATCGGGGGAAAGCAGGTGGTTTTAGTGCAAAGTGAAGTGATTTATGTTGGGGGAGAGGAAGAATCGGAGTGGAGCAGAAATCAAACTGGGAGAAGAGATGAGAAAGTGGGGCCCACCCCACCACCAAGTGTGGCGTATTCCGCGTTAGTTCCTTCCCGCTAAGCGAACCTGGTTGACTCACCGTTGTCCGCTTCAGCCCTGAAGAGCACACCACCACAAAATCCCTTCTCTACCGATTTTGCCCCTGGTCTCCTGCCCACCGTTCCCCTCTATTTTGGAACGTTGCGAGGGCAAATTCGGAATTAAAGCTCTCCGAGCTGGCCGGCGGCCGAGTCGAGGCCGAATATTTTGATCATATTCTGAACGTGGGCCACAAGAAAGAATTGAGACGTGGGAGACTCCCACTCAACTCCGCCAAGCAATTCAAATTTTATAATAAGTGTACCATTATGCGAAATCTGCATAGATTCTTTTATGCGACATTAATTGTATACTGTTGGATGAAGTTTTGGTGGTGGATGGAGAAGTCGAATGGAGAGGTTTATGCGGACAAATGATGCAGCAGGGGGTTTGCTGAGCTGGATCCAATCCTTCAACACCTTTTCTTCACAGTGTTCATGTCTGTCTCTTTCTTTTGAAAGAAGGGGAGGCTCATTACACCGTTGCTCTGGGCTGAAGCAAGTGCTAGGCGTGTTTGCTTGCAAGAAAGTGAGCAGAAGCAAGAAATTCTCTTTTTCTTCTCTCTTTTCTCTTTTAAGTAATTATTTTCTCACTTTTAAAGTGTTATATGATCATGTAAATCTCATTTGTAATAAGTTATAACTCAAAACAGTTAATTTTATGGTCATGTAAATCTCACTTGCATTTTAATTACAATCTAATTTTTATTTTAATATTATTTTGCGGTCAACTTTGAGGTCAACTTTTTCACTTTCACTTTCACATTATCATCTAAACGTCAGAAAAGACATAACATTTTCAAACCACTTCCTAATAACATTCAAACACTAAAAAACTCACTAACCAATTACTAAGTTCTAAAGTAAACTATTATTACTTCCTGAGAGAAAGATACTTGTGTCCTTTCAAAAGGATTTGAGCTCGAAGCTTTCCCACTCAAAATCAACTCTCTGACATTCGAATACAAGATCCACTCTGTTGAAGTTGATCTATACTATTTCAAGTATCTATAAATTAAAAATTAAGCGTTTTGAATATTTTTTGCTCATCCATCAAACGGCACAAAATGAACGGCCGAAAGTAGTGAGTTGGTTAGATCTATAACTTTAGACATACAGATTCTCGATCCAAGCATTTCATTATGATGTAAACATTTAAAAACTATTACAAGCTAATTTTTTGTTAGACTTCAAATGTTCTATACTGTTAAACTAACTAACTCACTATTTAGGCGTCCGTTTTTCTCTTACTTTCGGTCGTTCATTTTGCGTCGCTTGATGGATGGACAGTATTTAAAACACTTGATTTTTTATTTATAGATACTTGAAATAATATAGATCAACTTAAATAAAGTGAATCTTGTTTCCGAATGTCAGAGGGAGGAATTTGATTAGGAAGGATTCGGACTCGATATCTTTGCTAGGAGCTAACATCCTCATAATCTGAAACAGCATCTCTCTCAATCACCTTATTAATCTACTGCACATTGTAGCAGGGACTCACGATTCCGAGTTTGGTACATATTCTGCTATTGAAAACAAAAGAAAAGGAAAACGATCAAGTGTTTAAGTTGAACAAATCCAATTCTCAGGTCATATGTCATAATTTCACCTCTTATAATAATTAAATCCCCCCTTCATGGACTGAGTCTCAGTACTTGAGTAGTTCTCAAACCTATACGGTCCCAAGCCAATTTCTTTTGAATCAGCACTTCAGCAGACACGCTGTGGACCATCATATTTGCTAAGTATGCAGATTAGATTAATTAAAAACAACTGCTTTTGTTCAAAGGTACTTTTCAAGTTGGCAACAATCCACACATCTCTAAAAATTCCCAAGGAATCAGATTCACCTTGCTGCTGCTGAGTGCTAGTTGCTTTGATGATGAAAAAGCAACCAACAAAATAGCAATCAATATCATAATTTAGATTAATGCTGGGGTTTAATTAATTAGAGTGGGATGTAATTAATTTGCTAGAGGAATATTAGGAGTCATTATCACATGGACTTCCACTGGCATAAGCATGCTTTCTTAATTATTGTGGTTCTCTCTCTCTCCCCTCTCCTCTCCTGTATCCGGCTTTCAATTATTATTAGTGGGGGCAGGGTAGGGATTCGTTTTCAGAATATTTATTATGTACAGTTAGTTTGTCAAACAGATGAGCTTAAAATTGGTCCCTTGGTTTGTTTCACGCACCATTTGATGTCTTTAGTTGATTAACAACTAAAAATGGTTATTTAAGTCAAGGACAGTTTTATAGCATCGAAAATAAATAAAAGTAAAGTATGAGAGCATGTGAAAAAGACCTTTTTTTTTTTTCTTTTTGCGAAGTCTACGATTCGAATCTCATGCCGTGCGGACATCGAATCGCCTTCTCGCGCAGTCCTCTCTTAATCAGTAAAACGCCAATTGCTATTAAGATCTTACTCAAATTACATAAAATACTTGTGTGTCTCTGCTTACCGCACCAAATTATTGGTGATGATGAGAAACCGTTAAGAAGAATAAAAACACAATTTTATTTTTTTTTAATTAAAAAAAATGTTGAAAGGGCAGAAACTTTGCCCGGGAAATGCGGTCTCGGCTGCCCGCTGCCCGCTTTCCAGCTGTCAATCGGGTCAGGTGGGGTCCCTGCCGTCGGATTCGGGTAACAAATTAAGTGACCTCTCGACAAATAAAATGAGCCGCCGTTGCAACGTGACTCTAATATCTCAAAAACAAAAGACCGCCATGATCATAAATATATTATTGCACAAAAATCTTATAAGCCTCATGCACATGAAATCACAATATATAAAACCAACTGTGGGAGTTAGATCCTACGTCACATGTTCGTTCATGGGATGACGATTGACTCATCAATAGAGTCTGGGGAAAAAAAAAACAAAGAAATCATGGTCTAAGTTCAACAACTAAAACTCAACTCGATCAAAAGTGGAGGCGGACCGAAACCACTTGGTGACGGGGGACCATGTCAACGAGTCAGTCTGCTTTTGAATCAACAGCAGCGTACGCGGCGGTCTGTTGACTCATGCACACAGACCTGCCCTTGGGAGTTTGATTCTCTCTTCTTTACCCAAATAAATTACCTTCACCACCTTGCCAATATCTGTCATTCCAAAAAGATTTGAGGCCGAATCTTTCTCACTCAAACTCAGCCCTCTGAATAGTTAGTTATCTGCTTAACAGAAATCAATCTGACAACTAATCAAGATCACTGAGATATCAACAATCTAATTGGCCAGGTCGAGGTTTTCCGTTTAATAAAACGTTCCTTAATTTAAGAACCACCTTTCAATTTCCTTCCTTGGTTAAACACCAATTAGACTGAATCTAAATCAGTCTCGATATACTGTAAAGTATATCCCCTGTATAAAGGACTTAATCCACTTATACAGTATTTGGAGTGAGGTACGCTTAGAGCGAATCTCCGTAAGACAATTACGTCCCCCGCACCGGTGCTAACGGGATAATGGACGCTGGTCTTCCAAGATACAACACTCCTTCACGGTATTTGGATAGCACTACCAAATCACCGTACGGTCGAACCGTAGTCAACCAGTACCTTCACAGGATCGTTGAAGCAGCGGGACAAGGACAAATTTCGAATGAATATTTGCCTTTACTTTGGAGTAGCACCCACTGTTGAGGACGAAGGAAGTTTGAAGAATATTCTTCTTCAGAAGTCCCAGATTCAGACAACAATTCTATAAAAGAATCTGTTGAATTTTCTGAGCCCTCTTTCAGAACGAATTTTGCAGAATCTTCTTTGGAAGTCGCTTCGGAAACCGAGTTACAGATTTCCCACTTCTCGCTGGAAGTCGCTTCAGAACTCCACTGCCAGTTCAGAACTTGCTTCAGAACTCTGAGAGAGAGAGAGAGAGATTTATTTCTCGCTGTTGTTGGTGTTGGTGTGTTTTCAATTGAGAATCCGGAGCGCTATTTATAGCGCTCCAGGAGGGGCCAACGGGTCCGAACCCAACGAAAGGTTGCAACCTTTCGACCCAACAATCACAACTGTTGGCTGCCCAACTGACGCACCCAACAGTCACAACTGTTGGCACCCAACAGTCGCAACTGTTGGCATTCCAACAGTCTTGGAGCGGGTCCGCTCGGATCCGGATAGCGGAGCGGGTCCGGTTCGGGTAGCGGATCGGTATGCTCGCAACCCATACCCGCAGACCCGATTCAAAAAGAACCAGGCCGGGTAGGGAACCCGAACCTAGGCCCAGGCCCGGCGCCGGCGCCGGCCGGCCGCCGCCAGCGGCGGCGCGCTGCGGCGCGCGCATGCACGCATGTGCGGGCATAGTTCCCTCCCAATCGCGCGCGAAAACTCCAAGTACCCAAAGGGCACGCCCTTTGTTCTCAATTTTCTCTATTTATACACCACGAACTTCCATCCCACGGCCAATGTGGGACTAAATGCTTTTGGCTACCTTTAGTCCCATTTTGGCTTTGAATTAGGCAATCTTTAGACTTGAATATCTCATTCATTCGAAGTCGGAATTGAACATGTGAATATACCACGTTCATCCCAATGGAAGGAGAACACACTCCAACCATTATCCAATTGATTCGATCAACGGATCTCGCCATAATTCAACTCAAAGATTCGCATTTATATTCTTCAATTCCAACAATCCCCACAATGAATGAAGATTCAAGGAAATGACACACAAAGAGACTGACTCTATTGTGAAAGGTACATTAGAAAAGAAACAGCATCAGGATAGGTGAACTAGGTCTTGAACCTTCCATAGCGAAAACTTTATCGGACTTACTGGCTAATCAGTGAACTAAGTCTTGAACTGTTAGCCGTTAGTGTAAGCCAAGTCAACAAGCTTCACACAGTGACTTTTCAAATCAACTTTGGTTCTCGGTTGTGTCCGTTTTGTCCCTGGACATTCTTAGTTTCAGAGAGTATCTTTAGGGAATAACAGCCTCCATCGAAATTCCCAAAGAGCCGACCCAACTCTATACTCACATAGGTGATCGTCCTATTAAGAGTAGTCTACTCTACTCTACTTGTTTAGTAACAAGATATAGGCATCATTAAAAGCATTAAGCTTATCCTTAATCCACTTGTAGAAAAGCACTTATGTGCACCTTAGGAATGGATTGGAGTCAAGCTCCCAAGTGCTTACTTACTGAGTCAATCATAACTAGTTTTTCCTCTTGAACTTAGTCCGTGGGATCTCCAGTCGCTAAGTGAGGTTTCCATTAAGCTGACTCGGTAAGGTTAGGTTTTTAGACTCATTCCCCTCGATGCGCAGTTTATACGCTCTCCATTTAAACCTTTAGTAAGCGGATCCGCTAAATTATCCTTTGACGATACAAAGTCAATAGAGATAATTCCATTTGAGAGCAACTGCTTCACGGTATTATGTCTACGACGAATATGTCTAGACTTACCGTTGTATATAACATTTTGTGCCCTAAATATAGCTGCTTGATTATCGCAGTGTATACATATAGCGGGCACTGGCTTTTGCCATAATGGTATATCTTCTAAGAATTGTCGAAGCCATTCTGCTTCTTCTCCGGCCTTATCTAAGGCTATGAATTCCGATTCCATAGTGGAACGGGCAATACATGTTTGCTTAGAAGATTTCTATGATACCGCTGCTCCTCCTAGAGTAAATACGTATCCGCTAGTTGATTTTGATTCCTCAGAATCTGCAATCCAATTAGCATCACTGTATTCTTCAAGTACAGGTGGATACTGTCCATACCTCAAGGCATATTCCTTGGTATGTGATACGTAACCCAATACTCGTAGTAGAGCGGTCCAATGTAGATCACTAGGATTACTAGTGTATCTGCTTAACTTTATTACAGCGTAAGCAATATCAGGTCTAGTGCAATTCATCAAATACATTAGACTTCCGATAATCTGAGAATACTCCAACTGGCGTATTCTAGTTCCTGTATTCTTATGAAGGTGGACGTGTGGGAGAAAAGGATTTGTATTCTCCTTTATCCCATGATCCTTGAATCTTTCTATCATCTTATCCACATAGTGAGATTGAGATAGACTGATTCCATCTGGTGTTCTGGTGATTTTAATTCCTAAAATTACATCAGCAACCCCCAGATCCTTCATATCAAAACTGTTGGATAACATCGTTTAGTGGACTTAATAATTTCAATATTAGTCCCAAGTATCAACATGTCGTCTACATAAAGACAAATAATGATACATGTATTTCCAACTGTTTTAGTGTACACACACTTATCGCATTCATTGATAGTGAATTCATCTTTGATCATAACACTATCAAATTTCTCATGCCATTGTTTTGGAGCCTGCTTTAAACCGTATAAGGATTTTACCAATTTACACACATTGTGTTCTTGGCCCTTGACTTTAAATCCTTCTGGTTGCTCCATATATATCTCTTCATTTAATTCACCATTTAAGAATGCAGTCTTGACATCCATTTGATGGATATCTAAGTTGTGCAATACTGCAATTACAATTAACATCCGAATGGACGTTATTCTTGTTACTGGTGAATAAGTATCGAAGTAGTCAAGTCCTTCTTTTTGTCAATAACCCTTGGCTACTAATCTAGCCTTGTACTTATCGATAGATCCATCGGGTTTTAATTTTCGTTTGAAAATCCACTTACACCCAATTGGTTTACTGCCAGGAGGCAAGTTTACCAATTCTCAAGTATGATTACTTAGTATGGATTCTATTTCGCTATTTATAGCTTCTTTCCACATTTGTGCTTCTGGGGTTGACATAGCCTCTTTAAATGTTTGAGGCTCGCTTTCAATAACGTATGCTATGAAATCTGGAACAAAAGATTTTAAGATTCTAGATCTCTGACTTCTTCTTGGTTCAGTTTCCGCATTAACAATTGGTTTCTCGGGGCTTTCGTCCCTGAACGCCATCTCGTGTGTTCTTTTCCCAGAAGTCTTATCTGCTTCCCGTTTGTATGAAAAGATGTCTTCAAAGAACACGGCATCTCTAGATTCGATAATCATGTTTACATGAATATCTGGTATTTCTAATTTATGAACCAGAAATCTGTAGGCACTAATATTCAAGGCATAGCCTATGAAATATGCAGTCCATAATTTTTGCTCCCAACTTAGTCTTTTTAGGTAATGGTGCCAGTACCTTTGCAAGGCACCCCCACATTTTGAGGTAATGGTAGGAAGGTGTCCTTCCATGCCATAACTCGAATGGTATAAGACCAAGTTTCTTGTGGGGTACTCTATTTAGAATATAATTTGCAGTTAATAGAGTTTCCCCCCACAAGTTCTGCGAAGCTCCAGAACTTACGAGCATGGAATTTACCATCTCCTTCAAAGTTCTGTTCTTCCGTTCAGCAATTCCATTTTGCTGAGGAGTATATGGTGCTGTTGTTTGATAGATTATACCAAAATTAGCACATAACTCACTAAAATCATTTGATTCATATTCTCCGCCTCTATCAGATTTTAGAATCTTGATTTTCTTGTTGAGTGATTCTCAACTTCGGCTTTATATGTTATAAACATATTTATTGCCTTATCCTTATGTTTAAAAGATACACATAACAGTATCTTGTACAGTCATCAATAAAAGTAATAAAATACTTTTTACCGCCTCTAGTTGGCATAAACTTCAAGTCACACAGATCGCTATGAATTAACCCTAAAGGTTCTGTATTTCGATCTATTGAGTGAAATGAATTTTTCGCCAACTTGGCCTCAACACAAATCTCACACTTGCGAATTTCTTTCAAGTTGAGTTTAGGAATATATCTCAGATTAGACAAGTTCTTTAATGACTTGTAATTTACATGCCCTAATCTAGCATGCCACAAAATAGGAGACTCAAGCAAATAAACAGAAGATTTTCCATTATTTATAAGCTTTGGGTACAAATACACAGACTTTTTATCTACCACTGCAACATTGGCTTTAAAAAGTCCATCAACAAGATAACCCTTTCCCACATACATCCATCCCTTAGTAAGTACAAATTTATCTGATTCAAAAACCATTCTAAATCCTTTTTTACTAAGTATTGATCCAGATATCAGATTCTTGCGAATATCTGGAACATGTAGCACATCATTCAGAGTAAGCTCTTTCCCTGATGTCCACTTCAGGATGACCTTGCCTTTTCCTTCAACCTTTGATACGGCTGAGTTTCCCATGAATAGTTGCTCATCTTGCTCTAGTATTTGATATTCAGAGAATATTAATTTCTCAGAGCAGATGTGTCGAGTAGCCCCAGTGTCTACCCACCAATCCTTATTGTTGGTTGTCAGATTCACTTCTGACACCACAGCTGAAAGGCTTGGCGACTCATTGTCGGTCAAGTTTGCCTGTGGATGGCTCTTCTTGTTCTTTTTGAGACGGCTGCGATATTCATTCGCCTTATGTCCCTCTTTGTTGCAGATGTAGCAGGTTCCCTTGAAGCGCATGTTCTTGCCTTCTTGGACCTTGCCTTTGTACCCCTGGGAAGTCTTCTTCCGCTTTAAGCCTTTGGAAGTAGACGCTTTCCCCTTTGAGTCTTCGATCACATTGGCTTTTGCTTCGTAGGAGTTCTTACTGCCCCTTTTCTCGAACTTTCTGTTGTCCTCCTCGATTCGAAGCCTCACAATGAGATCTTCCAACTTCAACTCCTTTCGCTTGTGCTTCAGGTAGTTCTTGAAATCTCTCCACGCAGGTGGGAGTTTCTCCACCATAGTTGCAACCTGAAAGGTTTCAGGTAGGATCATACCTTCGGCTTCTATCTCGTTCAAGATAAGTTGGAACTCTTGCACCTGACTGATTACAGTCTTGCTGTCCACCATTTTGTACTCTAGAAATCGTCCTACGACGAACTTCTTAGTACCAACATCATCAGTCTTGTACTTCTTGTCAAGACTGGCCCATAACTTCTTTGCCGTTGTGATGGGACTGTAGACATTGTAAAGAGAGTCATCCAGTCCATTTAAAACATAATTTCGGCAAAGGAAGTCACCTTGTGTCCAAGCATCGACTGCAAGGACTGAGTACCGATCAGTTCCGGGTTCTGGTAGATCTTCCTGCAGGAATTTGGCCAGATGAAGAGTGGTCAAGTAGAAGAGCATCTTCTGTTGCCACCTCTTGAATTCTGTGCCGTCAAACTTTCCTGGCTTCTCCGGATTCGGGTTAGGAAGTGGAGTAGGCATCAAAGCTTGGAGCTGTATGTTTGGTGCCTTGCTTGTACTATCTTGATTAGTCTCAGACATTTTCTGCAAGTTCAAGCACAACAGAAGTAAGAAACGATAATTGTCTTAAGATTGTTGGTTATCTGCTTAACAGAAATCAATCTGACAACTAATCAAGATCACTGAGATATCAACAATCTAATTGGCCAGGTCGGCAAATATCAGGTGGGAGGTTTTCCGTTCAATAGAACGTTCCTTAATTTAAAAACCACCTTTCAATTTCCTTCCTTGGTTAAACACCAATTAGACTGAATCGAAATCAGTCTCGATATACTGTAAAGTATATCCCCTGTATAAAGGACTTAATCCACCTATACAGTATTTTGGAGTGAGGTACGCTTAGAGCGAATCTCCTTAAGACAATTACGTCCCCCGCACCGGTGCTAACGGGATAATAGACGCTGGTCTTCCAAGATACAACACTCCTCACGGTATTTGGATAGCACTACCAAATCACCATACGGTCGAATTATAGTCAACCAGTATCTTTACAGGATCGTTGAAGCAGCGGGACAAGGACAAATTTCGAATGAATATTTGCCTTTACTTTGGAGTAGCACCCACTGTTGAGGACGAAGGAAGGTTGAAGAATATTCTTCTTCAGAAGTCCCAGATTCAGACAACAATTCTATAAAAGAATCTGTTGAATTTTCTGAGCCCTCTTTCAGAACGAATTTTGCAGAATCTTCTTTGGAAGTCGCTTCGGAAACCGAGTTACGGATTTCCCACTTCTCGCTGGAAGTCACTTCAGAACTTCACTGCTAGTTCAGAACTTGCTTCAGAACTCTGAGAGAGAGAGAGAGAGATTTATTTCTCACTGTTATTGGTGTTGGTGTGTTTTCAATTGAGAATCCGGAGCGCTATTTATAGCGCTCCAGGAGGGGCCAACGGGTCCGAACCCAACGAAAGGTTGCAACCTTTCGACCCAACAGTCACAACTATTGGCTGCCCAACTGACGCACCCAACAGTCACAACTGCTGGCAGTCCAACAGTCGCAACTGTTGGCATTCCAACAGTCTTGGAGCGGGTCCGTTCGGATCCGGATAGCGGAGAGGGATGCTCGCAACCCAGACCCGATTCAAAAAGAACCAGGCCGGGTAGGGAACCCGAACCCGAACCCAGTCCCGGTCCCGAGCCCGGCCCGGCACCGGCGCCGGCGCCGGCCGGCCGCTGCCGCCAGCGGCGGCACGCGCGCGCATGAACGCATGTGCGGGCATAGTTCCCTCCCAATCGCGCGCGAAAACTCCAAGTACCCAAAGGGCACGCCCTTTGTTCTCAATTTTCTCTATTTATACACCACGAACTTCCATCCCACGGCCAATGTGGGACTAAATGCTTTTGGATACCTTTAGTCCCATTTTGGCTTTGAATTAGGCAATCTTTAGACTTGAATATCTCATTCATTCGAAGTCGGAATTGAACATGTGAATATACCACGTTCATCCCCAATGGAAGGAGAACACACTCCAACCATCATCCAATTGATTCGATCAGCGGATCTCGCCATAATTCAACTCAAAGATTCGCATTTATATTCTTCAATTCCAACAATATTCGAATATAAGATCCACTCTGCTGAAATTGATCTATATTATTTCAAGTATTTATAAACCAAAAATCAACTGTTTTGAATACTTTTTGCTCATCCATCAAGTAGGAAAAAATAGACAGCCTAAATAGTGAGTTGGTTAGTTTAACGGTATAAAACATTGAAACCTAGCAAAATTAGTTTGTAGGGGTTTTTAAATGTTTAAATCATAATGAAATGGCCGGATCGAGAATTTGTATGTCTAAAGACATAGATCTAACCAACTCACTACTTTCAGCCGTCCATTTTGCGCCGCTTGATGGATGGACAAACAGTATTCAAAACACTTGATTTTTGGTTTATACATAATTGAAATAATATAGATCAACTTTAATGGAATGGATCTTGTATTCGAATGTCAGAGGGTTGAATTTGAGTGGGAAGGATTCGAGCTCAAATCCTTTTGGAAGGACACAAGTCTCCATCTCTCTCTCTATACATACATATATATACATACATACATATACATATACATACATACATATATATATACATACATACATACATATATGTACGTATGTATAGATAATGAGAGAGAGAGTATATATACTCTTTCTCTCTCTATATATATAGAGTGTGTATATATATATGAGAAAAATGTACCTCAGTAGTCAGCTGAGAGAGACTCTCTCAGCTGTCACTTCAATATGGTCGCAAACTTACTGCAACTTGGTCGCAGTCCGCTGTAACATGGTTGTAAGTACACCTAGAGGGGGGTGAATAGGTGATGGCTAACCTAATGGTCACTTAATGCCAAATAATGCGGAAGTAAAAACTATTATGACCTAAACTAAACTCTTACACTAAACACCACGTATAACACAAGAGTGTTGCCGAATTCCCCGTGAAGGGCTCTGGACAAACTCCTCTAGATTCCCCTAGATAAGGGTTGAGGTGCCGCGTTGGCTCTCTTGGTTAAATACAAGTGTTAGCAAACAACCCAAGCAAGTATATCAATATGAGCACACAAGTATATCATGCATATAAAGATAAAGACAAGATAAGTATGCAAGATATAAACAAAGAGACAAAGAGAGAGAGAGAGAGTGAGCAATCGCAAACACAAGGGATTTGTTTCGAGATTCGAGCACACTTGCTCTACATCCCCGCCTTCGACACACGAAGGATTTCCACTATGCTCGATCCCAATGGATCTCTCCCTGGTGCCGCAACACCTACAATCTCTCGGACTCCCTAGTCTCGTACACACGCAAGCCCCACAAGATTGCCGAGGCTGCACCTCAAACACGGAGTTCGCACCCGAACTCGAAACAACGCGGACACACACGTCCGCCTCCTCAAAGTACAAGAAATGATCTCTTGGTGATCTAAACACTTTGATCACCAATAAAAACTCTCACTACAACACTCCTAAAAGATGAATAGCAATGGATAGCTCAAGTGTATGTGTGAGAAAACAAAGAAAGAGATGATGGAGGAAAACTCAAAGAATCTCTTTTAACACACTCTAAATAAAACTCCCCTTTTGATTGGAAGTATTAGCTCTCAATTTTGTGGAGAAAAACTTCTGAAAAGAGTAGGAAAAACTGGCTCTAAAAGTCTCTAAAAATCTTGGTGAAAACAATGCCCAAACCCCCAAATTTATAGGGCTAGAAAAACTAGCCGTTGGGGTTCTGTCAGGCCTGTCGGTCGACCGTCCGGCCGACCGGCCAACGGTCATATTTTAGACCGTTGTGCCATCGGTCGACCGGCCGGCCGACCGAGGCAAGGATACAGAGAGTAAACTCTCTGTCCGGTCGGCCGCCCGGCCGGCCGGGGGCCTTTCTAGAGAGCAGAGCTCTCTGGTCGGTCGACCGGGTCGGTCGGCCGGCCCTCCTGCCAGAACTGGCTGTGCACGTCCGTGCACGTCGGTCGACCGGGTCGGTCGACCGGCTGAAGCCAGGTCAGGTCTGAAATAGGGATTAAAAACTTTGTCTTTTGCTCACTTAAAATCCCACAAAATACTGAAAAATATACAAAAATAGTTTTGATGTTATACTTTGATAAACAAACATGCTTGCACAAAATCAAAGCATTTTACAATTGTTTTGAACTATTTTTGTAACTTGAAAAATATGGCTCAAATGAAAACTAGAATTTTCTAAAACTTGTTTTCCAAACTTCTTCATGATACAAAAACAGATATTTGAATTCATTAAAGCATAGTGTGTATGAATATGATCCACTACACAATTAAGATGAAATATCTATGTTTTTGGCATTAAGCTCTAAATATGGTTTTGGTTTAAAACATGTATATAAGAAAACACCAAAAATCAAAAAGTTTTTTCAAAGTAAAAATCTTTTGTAAAAATAAAACTATCAAGAGTGTGTGTGTATATGTACTTGAGCAATCCACCAACTACTCTATCCTTTACATTTTAACTAAACAAAAATCTTATACGTAGACACAAGTCTTGATCTTGAAGTCTTCCCTTGAAGTCTTCTCATCATCTAGACTTGGTCCAAAAGCAATCCAACGAGCTCGACTCCTCTTGAGTACTTGATGTGGTCTTGATGCATAGGCTCGTGAATCAACCGGTGCTAGCTCCAAAATGTGACTTTAAATCCTTTGTTGAAGCTCCACACCTACTAAGATCTTGATCATAAATCTGACACTAATTAAACACAAGATCATTAGTACTATAACTTCATGAGTTGATCATCATCAAAACTAGAGTGATGGGCCTTTGGGCCAACAATCTCCCCTTTTTGATGATGACAAAACTCATGAAGTTATATATGCATGGATTAAAGTAAAGCTTCAAAGAAGCTCCCCCTTAACTCATGCATCGAAATAAACAATATAAATATGCAATGAATGCTCATAAACATGTATGCAAATGTATGGAGATAAAACAAATCAAATCTTTTTCTCCTATTTGCAAAACAAAACATATATGCATAAAACATAAATTTTACTAACATGCATATAACCCAAATACTTCTCCCCCTTTTTGTCACTCATCAACAAAGGGGTTAAAGTAAAACAAAACAAATTTTCTCCCCCTTTTTGTCCTAAACAAAGAATCAATAAAGGGGTAAACATAAATCAATCAATAAAGATTTATATGCGATATACATTCATGAAGAGGAAGACGCGAAGTTAACTTCCCTACATACATGCATTACATGAAGAAAGGATGACAAGCCCTAATTCACATAACACATAGTATGTAATGCATAAGAGGAGATGTGAAGCTCCCCTACACACGTATATCATATAAAGAAGAGTTGTCAAGCTCCTCAATATATAATATACTCAACACGAATCTATATGTAGAGGAGATGTTAAGCTCTCCTTGCATATAAGAAATACAAGTCAAACATTTTGAGTTTTTCTTTATTAAAACAAAATTTTGAACTTTTCTCAAGAAACAAATTTTAAGATATCAAATAAACATAATTTTTTAATTTTGATACCAATTGAAAGTAGCAATTGAAAGTATGTGATATCAAAGAAACATTGCAAAATCTTTAATTTTCTTAAGGTAAAACATTTTGATATCAATTGTAAATTTATAATAAATGAAATTGAAACATATTGATACCAATTTTAAATAATGCTTAAGCTTAAAATAGCAATTGAGATACCAATTGAAAATAAAGTTTTTTTAAAAAAAACAAGCTTAGCATAAATATTGTGCTTTAAGAATGTAAATCGATTTTAACTAAGCACAAATATCACATATATGTATGAAAAGAGAATACCAATAGAAATTGATATAATTTGAATTTGAAAGCATACATACATATAATCAAAACATGAGTATATACAAAAAATAATCATATTGATACCAATTGAAAGGATCCAATGATACCAATTGACACAAAATAAGATCAAGGGTATATCTCATAGAAGAATAAATAACTAGTTTAAATTAATTTTTGAAAAACTAGTTAAAAATTCTTCAAAAACATGAAATCAAACCATATGTTTTTCATGAATCATACCAAATACACAAATATGACACTCAAGATCTATAAAGCTCATAAAAAGATGTACATGAAACAAAGTCATGACAAAATGAATAAAATGTGAGTGTACAAGTATCATGTAATAAGCATTTTCATGAAAATAGTCTATGAAGCCCAATCAAACATGAATATCATTTTTTTATTAAGACATGAAATTTTATTTTCATTAAAACAAATCATGAAAATTCATTACAAACAAATTTCTAGGTATATGTATGATTTATTCAATCCTAACAATACACATACATATCCCAAACATAAAAGAGTCTATTAAAGGTATTTGCATGAAGGCAAGAGACTCACGGGTATACATGTATATTTATTAGATTTGAATAAAAATTGCATATACATGAAGTAAAACATGAAAATAGGCAAAACAAGTGTAAATGAGAGAATCATCAAAACTAGACTATACATGTGCATATAGTGGGTACAAATGAGCATGAAGTGCAAACATATATGAATCAATTTGTTCTCACTATTTGTATATGTATATATGCAAGTTTTGATAAAATCTACATTTAACCTAGTTTATACCACATGAAGCACAAAAAAAACATAAAACATGAACATGCTATATGATATTACAAATGAATAGCATGTAAATAAACTAAGAGCTTAGAAATAGTTACCAAGCCAAGGAACTACTCCAAATCTCCAAAACATGGTGGTTGTCCCACCAAAACTCCTTGATAGCGGTGCATCAATTATATGTCCTTCAAGTTCATGCAACCACCACCAAGGCACCATCCCTCTCACGTTTTGTGAGAGCCCTCACCTACATCAAAAATCAAAGGTGGGGATTTTGGTACCCATTTTCTTTTGGGTCCTTGGGGGTTAGTCTTGTAAGGACCCCAAACATTTTTATTTTTAGCAAAATTAAAATGATGCAACTTGTCAAAACAAAATTTTGCTAAATGGCCTTTGCGGTCACAATGTGTACATTTGTACACCTAGGATGCTTATGTGTGTGAGTGTGATCATGACGTGCAACATAAGCATATGCATGATGAGGATGATGTGCATGAACATGTGGAGTTTGTTTCTTTGAAAACAACTTCTCCAATCTAGTATGGTTAAATGCACATGTGCTCAAAGTAGAGCTCAAACAATCAATTTTCTTTTTCAAAAATTTAACTTCATTTTGATCAATAGAAGTGGTGGCATGTAAAGCATGATCAAAAGTCATTTTCTTTTTAGAAACTTTTTCTTTTTCTTTTTCAACAAATTTTCTTTTTAAAGAGTTATTTTCTTGCAAAATAATTTCCTTTTATTTTTTCACCAAAATAATTTCATTTTCAAATTTGTGTTTCCTTCACAAAGATCACTCAATTTGAAAAACAAGGAAACATTCTCATTTTTCAAAATCTCATTTTCCTTTTCAATGCATGCAACCTTAGTTCTAAATGAATCATTTTCTTTTAGCATGCAATCAAAATTCTTTTTCAAATTTTTATTTTCTTTCTTAATCATGTCATATTTTTCAAGAAGGAGTTGATAAAAAGTGGTAAGCTCATCATATGACATATCATTATCTTCATCTACCTCGGATTCGGTAGTTACCTCAAGGGGGTTATCCCCTTGGACCATATAGCACATGTTGGAGGTGTTACTTCCAACGTCCGAATCGCTCCCGGCATAATATAGATCCTTTTCGTCAAGGGAGGTGATGATGTTCCATGCTACAAAAGCCGAATCAATGTTAGAAATCCTAGATAAATAGTCATCATTTAGGGTACTCTTCAAAGCATAAAGGGTTTTTGCATTAGCCTCAAAATTCTTACCATCTAAACAATATGCATTATTAGTAGTGGCAAGATAAACATGAATGCCTAGGACCTTGAGGT
This sequence comes from Agave tequilana, assembly GCA_038442645.1. Classification (NCBI taxonomy): domain Eukaryota; kingdom Viridiplantae; phylum Streptophyta; class Magnoliopsida; order Asparagales; family Asparagaceae; genus Agave; species Agave tequilana. The sequence continues at coordinate 143,108 of JAVJIF010007815.1, forward strand.
ACAAGGACATCTTAACCTTCCAAATTTGGATGTTAAGAATGTCAAAGGTGGGTGGTGACATGAAGTCCATGGTGTGTGTACAAAATATTGTGATTAGCCTAAAAGTGAGGATCTTTAACTCTAGGTTGTGAGACCCAAATTCAGAGCACTTGGCTCTGATACCAATTGTAAGTACTCCTAGAGGGGGGTGAATAGGTGATGGCTAACCTAATGGTCACTTAATGCCAAATAATGCGGAAGTAAAAACTATTATAACCTAAACTAAACTCTTACACTAAACACCACGTATAACACAAGAGTGTTGACGAACTCCCCGTGAAGGGCTCTGGACAAACTCCTCTAGATTCCCCTAGATAAGGGTTGAGGTGCCGCTTTGGCTCTCTTGGTTAAATACAAGTGTTAGCAAACAACCCAAGCAAGTATATCAATATGAGCACACAAGTATATCATGCATATAAAGATAAAGACAAGATAAGTATGCAAGATATAAATAAAGAGACAAAGAGAGAGAGTGAGCAATCGCAAACACAAGGGATTTGTTTCGAGGTTCGAGCACACTTGCTCTACATCCCCGCCTTCGACACACGAAGGATTTTCACTATGCTCGATCCCAAGGATCTCTCCTTGGTGCTGCAACACCTACAATCCCTCGGACTCCCTAGTCCCGTACACACGCAAGCCCCACAAGCTTGTCGAGGCCGCACGTCAAACACGGAGTTCGCACCCGAACTCGAAACAACGCGGACACACTCGTCCGCCTCCTCAAAGTACAAGAAATGATCTCTTGGTGATCTAAACACTTTGATCACCAATAAAAACTCTCACTACAACACTCCTAAAAGATGAATAGCAATGGATAGCTCAAGTGTATGTGTGAGAAAACAAGGAAAGAGATGGTGGAGGAAAACTCAAAGAATCTCTTTTAACACACTCTAAATAAAACTCCTCTTTTGATTGAAAGTATTAGCTCTCAATTTTGTGGAGAAAAACTTCTGAAAAGAGTAGGAAAAACTGGCTCTAAAAGTCTCCAAAAATCTTGGTGAAAACAATGCCCAAACCCCCAAATTTATAGGGCTAAAAAAAACTAGCCGTTGGGGTTCTGTCAGGCCTGTCGGTCGACCGTCCGGCCGACCGGCCAACGGTCATATTTCAGACCGTTGTGCCATCGGTCGACCGGCCGGCCGACCGAGGCAAGGATACAGAGAGTAAACTCTCTGTCCGGTCGGCCGCCCGGCCGGCCGGGGCCTTTCCAGAGAGTAGAGCTCTCTGGTCGGTCGGCCGGGTCGGTCGGCCGGCCCTCCTGCCAGAACTGGCTGTGCACGTCCGTGCACGTCGGTCGACCGGGTCGGTCGACCGGCTGAAGCCAGGTCAGGTCTGAAATAGGGATTAAAAACTTGGTCTTTTGGCTCACTTAAAATCCTATAAAATACTGAAAAATATACAAAAATAGTTTTGATGTTATACTTTGATAAATAAACATGCTTGCATAAAATCAAGGCATGTTACAAATGTTTTGAACTATTTTTGTAACTTGAAAAATATGGCTCAAATGAAAACTAGTATTTTTCTAAAACTTGTTTTCCAAACTTCTTCATGATACAAAAACAAGATATTTGAATTCATTAAAGCATAGTTTGTATGGATATGATCCACTACACAATTAAGATGAAATATCTATATTTTGGCATTAAGCTCTAAATATGATTTTGGTTTAAAACATGTACATAAGAAAACACCAAAAATCAAAAAGTATTTTTCCAAATTAAAAATCTTTTGTAAAAACAAAACTATCAAGAGTGTGTGTGTATATGTACTTGAGCAATCCACCAACTACTCTATCCTTTACATTTTAACTAAAACAAAAATCTTATACCTAGACACAAGTCTTGATCTTGAAGTCTTCCCTTGAAGTCTTCTCATCATCTAGACTTGGTCCAAAAGCAATCCAACGAGCTCGACTCCTCTTGAGTACTTGATGTGGTCTTGATGCATAGGCTCGTGAATCAACCGGTGCTAGCTCCAAAATGTGACTTTAAATCCTTTGTTGAAGCTCCATACCTACTAAGATCTTGATCATAAATCTGACACTAATTAAACACAAGATCATTAGTACTATAACTTCATGAGTTGATCATCATCAAAACTAGAGTGATGGGCTTTTGGGCCAACAATGGTCGCAGTCCTAAAAAATCATATATTTTCAGTGTAATTAGGACTGCGACCATGATAGCAGTGCTCAGAAAAAGACTGCAACCTTGATCGCATTCCTTGAAAAAGATTGCGACCATGACAGAAGTTCTCATAAAAATATTATGACTTAATCACAGTCCTCATATAAAACTGCGACCATGATACCAACACCCAAAATTGCGATTGAAATTCAGCCACGTTGCGCCAGCTGAGAGAGTCTCTCTCAGCTGGCGGCTGAGGTACAGATATATATATATATATATATATATATATATATATATATATATATATATATATATATATATATATATAAAGAGAGAGAGAGAGAGAGAGACTTGTGTCCTTCCAAAAAATTTGAAGTCGAATCTTTCTCACTCAAATATAACATCCGACATTCGAATACAAGATCCACTCTGTTAAACTTATCTATATTATTTCAAGTATATATAAACCAAAAATTAAGTGTTTTGAATACTTTTTGCTCATGCATCAATTAGGAAAAAAACAGATAGCCTAAATAGTGAGTTGGTTTAGTTTAATAGTGTAGAATATTTGAAACCTAACAAAAATTAGTTTGCAGGGGTTTAAATGTTTAGATCATAATCAAATGGTCGGATATAGAATTTGTATGTCTAAAGACATAAATCTAACCAACTCACGACTTTCGGCCGTCCATTTTGCGCCGCTTGATGGATGGACAAAAAGTATTCAAAACACTTGATTTCTTATAGATACTTGAAATAATATAGATTAACTTTTATAGAGTGGATCTTGTATTCGAATGTCGGAGAGTTGTATTTGAGTTGGAAGGATTCGGGCTCAAATTCTTCTCACTCAAATACTAACATCTGATATTCAAATACAAGATCACTCCATTGAAGTAGATTTATATTATTTAAACTGACTAAAAATTAAAAATCAAGTGTTTTGAATACTTTTTGCCCATCTATCTAGCGGCGCAAAATAGACGGCCGAAAGTAGTGAGTCGGCTAGATTTATGTTTTTAGACATATAAATTCTCAATCCGGCCATTTAATTATGATCTAAACATTTAAAAATCCCTACAAACCAATTTTTGTTAGGTTTCAAATATTCTATACCGTTAAACTAACCAACTCAATATTTAGGCTGTCCGTTTTTCCCTACTTGATGCACGCGCAAGAAGTATTTAAAATACTTGATTTTTGGTTTATAGATACTTAAAATCATATAAATCAATAAGTATTTAAAATACTTGATTTTTGATTTATAGATACTTAAAATAATATAAATCAACTTCAATGGCATGAATCTTGTATTCGAATATCGGAGGGTTGTATTTAAGTGGGAAGGATTAGGCTTCGAATCCTTCCAGAATGACACAAGTCTCTCTCTACACACATATGAGAGAAAAACACATAGAACCTCCTTTACTAGATTTTTGCACATTTTTGTTTAACATTTCAATTAAGGATTTTGGCTTTAATGTGAATAATACTCTCTATAATTTGCTCTTACAAGCAAATGTTGGACTTATTATGTTTTAAAGTCTAATTTAATTTGGGCCTAATCAAGTCAATTGGATATTTGCATCCGCTCACTTTAACCTATGTTGTTTGACCCAATAAAGAATTGATCAAGCCTAAATGGTTTGGGTCTAAACACGTTTTCACTTACACTTAGCTATGAGTATATTTAAATTACAATGTGGGGCTCATCTATACGTGTGAAATTCGTGTTATCAATGAAGGGCCTACATCTATGATGAGTTGAAATAAGGTTCGTTGATGCTATATATATCATAGGTAGGGTTCCCTCTCTACGACAATGATCTAATCTCTCTTGGAGGCCTCTTATCTCCTCTAAGTTTCAAGAAGAGAACTTGGTGGCTGGAGAGAAGAATCCCCTCCCTCAACTCCAACGTCCTCGAGTTCGTGCAACTTTCGGCATCCCTTTCATGATGGAATCAGGTATGCCTAAAACTCTCATTCATTTGATTATGATAAAGAGGCTATACATGTATGAGATCTTATATGGAATAAAATTAGATAAAACAATTGGTATCAGAGTCACCTTTATCAGATCATTAGGATATAAAGTAAATTTTTTTGATCTCGATCTATTAAAATTATCGATCTCTTTATTTAATTCAATAAAGAATTTTTTTTGTGTCTCAAATAACTGAATTAAATTAAGATGATTAAATTGAATTATGTATATATATATATTTGAAAATCTTCTGTGTGTTATTTTTTCATAAATACTTTCTGGAAATTTAAAAAAAAAACAAAGGATACATATAATGCTTTGCAGAGAGCATGCATACGCAGAGAGCATGCCTGCGCAAGCATGCTTGCATGCGTGCGCATGCCAGCGCATGTAGGCATACTGCCTTGGGGCATTATGGCCCTGCGCCTCATCCTACGGGTGTACAACAACCGCCGGCCACCATGAGCCGGCGGCTACAACGACAAACTTAAAAAAAAAAGAGTTAATTATTTTGGGTTTTCTTTATTAAGTGAGATTATAAGATTAATTAAGATTAGAAAATTTAGAGATAAAAATTTTCTCTAGTAAGGAAGTCTACTCCTAATTAATCTCATATTAAATTTTAATTAGGATTGTTGAGATTGATTTGAGTTTTAGGATTGAGATAGAATTCTACTCTATTAAGGATATTTTGGGGTAGAGTTCTAATCAAATAAAGAGATTTTTCCCAATCAATCTTATTTAAGCTAATTGAGTTTTATTCAGTTTATTAAACCCGACTCGTTAAGAACAAAACCAATAAGTTAACCATTGCTGGTCGGGTCTGATCCAAAACCCGATAATGGACCCGTTTTGTCAATAAAAACTTCAATTAGCCGTTGCGGGCTCATCCGACCTCTGTTTTGCGCGTGTAAATAGCTGTTTCGAAGTTCTTGATGAGCATTATAGTATTATAGGCACTATACATGATAAAACAATAGTTAAATGATATAAAGAAGGCATTAAAATATTTATTTACCATGGTAATATGCATCCTTATATGCTTCCGCTTCATCAATATTATATTGCCTATATTGTTCTAGCATGATGAATATTGATGTTATTACAGTTGATAACTCATATATAAAATATATACATGTACAAATTAAAGAGTTTATAAAAGAGCTTATTTAATTGCGTATATAGTTCATCCGGACAATAGCTGGCCCAAAGGAAGACTATTGTTTGGTCGAATTATGTACGGCGTCGGATACTTGATGTGGGTAATGCAAGTGGGAGAATCTTGATGTGTGGTAATCGGCCCAAAGGAAGATTATCACACTATAGGCCAAATTGCATTACCCTCATTAACTAGTCCGATGACAGAACAAGAATCCAAATACGTAGATTTGTATGGCACATACGTGTGGTAATCAACACAAAGGAAGGTTGTCATTATGGCCGGGTCATTATATATATTATATGGTCGATATAGATACCTTAAACTTTGGGACAAATCGTATAAAAGGACAGTCGGCCCAAAGGAAGGCTATTTTCTTACATAGAATCTTGACTTTAGGGTATCTATATTGGGCCAGTACAGTGCTGGCATATAGAGACACAAATTGTTCTGAAAGTTTGGTCGGTAGCTCTATTAGTTAAACTGGTTGCATTTTCTGAAATTTATTTTTATGGCTAGTACAGTAGAATTTGATAATGCAATGTTTACGTTAAATTGATGAGAAATTGTTTGCTTATGTAGTCCTATTTTTTTTTCTGTTATTAGTAAATGCATCTTCAATTTTTGTAAGTCTCAATGCGTTCTTGTGTGAATGGTACAAACTTTGAGAACTGGCGCGATCTCGTTACCATCGTTTTTGGATTTATGGATCTAGACTATGCCTTAAGGACTGATGAACCCCCTGCCATTACTGACAAAAGTGCAGTAGAAGAAAAGGCAAATGAAAAGTGAGAGAGGTCCAATAGGATGTGTTCAATGGTCATGAAGCACACTATTCTTATGACTATGAGGGGTGATATACCTAATAAAGTTAGTGTTAAGAGTTTTCTAGCTGAAGTAGCCGACCAATTTACTAAATTGGACAAAGTTGAGGCTAGCATGCATCTTAGCAATTGTAACGCCCCGATCCCGCGGGTACAGAGACGTTACTGCGATGCATATATGCAGGTTGGAAATACCCTCACGTATATACTCTAACCATCAGTACATGTAAGAATCAGAGTACGGAAGGACAGTGGTAATATACATTCCAACAATAATAACACAAGTACACAGTTATCACAAAGCATGATATAATATCTCAAGAATATAAGATCACCAAGAAGCACAAAAATAAGATGTACAATATGAAATACGGGAAAGTACTCACGAGTAGCAAGTTGAGAATCTCGCGAGCCGATAAAGGGGAGCTGGAAGAAAGAGGGTCCGGACGACAACTGCTAATCCACGCTTTCACTGCGCCACTCTGATCAGGTACAGCAAGGCCGCCACGGTCCAGAATCCAGGATCTGGACATGAGGATCCAGGGTTGTCAGAAAGCAACCCCGCGAGTACATATGATAAAGCAAGTGGCGTGCATATCAGGCAGTCACACGTGTACATGATCAAGTGATGTGGCTCAGGCATGCAGGTATAGGCAATGACAAGTAACATAAAGAAAATTAAAGGACGACAGTAAATCTGAAATCAAGTAAATACATGTATATCGATAAGTCTGAATCAGAAAACATGCATATAAAACAGTGTCGAGAGCTTAAGTACAAATAAACATGCGATAAATACAAGTATGGACAAAATAGTTGTATAAGCTTAGATTATGGAGTCACGGGGTCGATACGTCAAGGGGATAATCCAAATAAGGAAACCCTCATCTATATACCACATATCCCATCTCGCCATCATCTGAGTTCATACAACTTGAGTTGCCCTCAGAGTAATAGAACTAGAGTGTGTCAGTAGTAATCATTGTATCACAGAAATCATATGTCATAAAGCAGGGTGTCAACTCAGGCATAATACCTGATTAAAGAATTTATCACTATAACTGGAGAATGTAAAGGTGTTGCATTTATGTTATTCAATAGTAATCATCAGTATCATTTGTTATTCTTGTCCCTTTCCCACCGGCGTCCCACAACATCGACAGTTCACACTGGAGCCCGCACTTCCAATAGAACTCATCTGAACTCCGATATGCGGGTTCCATTGTTCGAATAGGGGAGAGACCAAATAACATATGCTTCTGGCGTATTATTTATACATGTATGTTTGTGTGCTAATAAGCACTGAGAATGCTTATCACGCTAACACTAGGCGACACAGGCAGGAGGAAGTAGCCCCACAGATTTAAGAGGTGACCCCTACAGATTCAAGAGGTGGCCCCCACCACGTGTGTGGTGTGGCACTTTGCTCCATGTGGCACTTTGCTCTGAGGGTTGATTCAGGAGGTAGCCCCACAGATTCAAGAGGTGGCCCCCACCATGTGTGTGGTGTGACATTTTACTCTGTGTGGCACTTTGCTCTGTGTGGGGAATGGATTCTAGAGGTGGCCCCCACGGATTCAAGAGATAGCCCCCACCACGTGTGTGGTGTGGCACTTTACTCCGTGTGGCACTTAGTTCCATTCAGGATCCGCCGGACGCTAGCACGATCGTGGGATACATCCTCGTCATCCCGACACCAGGCATGCTCTGTCGAACGCTGGTATGAATGTGCTATTAACAAAGTAACGGTACAGGGGACATGAGTACAGGGGATACAGGAGTTCAGGAGTACAGGAGTTCAGGAGTATAGGAGTACCAGATGTCTGGTAACAGTATAATAATCATGTCAAGGTCCCCGTAATAGTGATAATCATGAATATGTCATGTAATATAGGTGTCAGGTGTAATATTATCCAGTCAGGTGTCACAATATCAGGTCAAGTGTGCTAGTACCAGGTGATAGCATATGTCAAGTATCAAGTGATAGCATGTTAATTGTCAGGTGTCATATATCAGGTGTCAGGTATCAGGTGTCAAGTGATAACATGTCAAGTATCGGTGTCAGATATCAAGTGTCAAGGATCAGGTGTCAAGTATAACATGTCAAGTACCGGTGTCAAATATCAAGTGTCAGGTATCAGGTGTCAAGTAATAACATGTCAAGTACCGGTGTCGGATATCAAGTGTCACGTATCAGATGTCAAGTAATAACATGTCAAGTACCGGTGTCGGATATTAAGTGTCAAGTATAAGGTGTCAAGTAATAACATGTCAAGTACCGGTGTCAGATATCAAGTGTTAAGTATCATTTATCAACTCGTATAGTGATGTATCATGTACTAAAAGCCAGAGTAGTAATTATTAGACATATAACTGTAGTAATAATACATTAACATATCATGCAATAGACGTTAAAATAGCAATTCTAAGTATGAAACGATGATAGCAAAGCATAAAGCAACACAGGAAATGTACTTGCCTAAATCACCGAAAAATGGCGTAAAATCCCGGAACACCAGAAACACGTGCACACCACCAATCCATATATTAATATATATATATATATATATATTAATATTAATTTATTGAGAGAGAGAATGAGAGAGGAGAGAAGAGAGAGGAGGGAGAAAAGAATGAAAGAGAGAGATGTTGGAGAGAGAGAGAGACTTATAGGAGAGAGAGAGTAGAAAAGAGAAGTGAGAGAGAGAGGTAGCTTGCTGGATTAGTTAGAGGGGGTGAGGGAGAGCATTTTGATGAAAAAGAAGGGGTAAAAGGGAAAGTAGGAAAAAAAGAAAGAATAAAGAAGTAGAAAGAAGAAAGAAAGAAGAAGATAGATGGGGGGTGATGGCCGGCGGTCTGGGCGGCGCCGCTGCCGCCGGAGGGGGCGGCGCGCCACCGGAGGGGGAGGAGGGACGTTGTGTGGTGGTGTTGTTGTTATTGTTGTGGTTGTTATGGTTATTGGTGATTGAAGTTGTGGTGGTGATGATGGTTGTAGGAGGAGGAGGTGGCGATGGTGGTTGGGTGTGGAAGGGGAGGAGGTGGTGGGGGTTTGTGGGTGGTGATGGTGGAGTGGTGGTGGAGATGGTAATGGGTTTGGAGGAAGAAGGAGGTGGAGTTGAGTAGTTTGTTATTGTTGTTGAAGATGAGTAGGAGAGAAAGTTGGAAAAGGTGATGAAGTGGGGGTGGATTGGTGGTGGCCGGAGGATGGCCGGAGGGGAGGCACGCCGACGATGGTGCCGGAGGTGGCCGAGGATGGCCGGAGGGGAGGCACGCCGACGATGGTGCCGGAGGTGGAGCCAAGGAGGAAGAGAGAGGAGAGAATAAAGAGAAGAAAAGAGAGAAGAGAGAGTGAGGGTGAAAGATATGGAGACAAATTGATTGATTGTTGAAAAGAATAGGGGAGATAATGATGGGATGGGGAAAAGAATTGGCAGGTGATGGGAGAGGCATGGGTGCTGCAGTCGCAGCACATGGAAGAGGAAAACAAAGAAAAGAAAGAAAGAAAAAGAAGAAGGGAACATAATATTATTTAAATAGGGTAAAAATTGACTGTTTCAAATCGTTCTGAAAAATTCTCAAAAATAGAAAATATTATTTTAAGATGCTCGGTGAAATTGAATTCAAGAAATTCAATCTGGTTTTCAAATTAAAAATCCTGGAATCTTCTAGCAATACCAATCGACATCAAAACCGGTGGATTTTCGATAAATTCTAAAAAATTTTAAAAATGTATTTAGTTAGAAAATAAGATTTTAAGAAGTAATGTGGAAGTCATTTTTAAAATTCAACTCTATTTGAAAACTAAAAATCTAGGAAACGGTCAGCGATTCTAGTCGACACCGGTTTTGAAGATTTTTCAAATAATTCTGAAATTTTTTAGAAATCATAAAAATCTAAAATATTAGAAAATAATGTTTAAAACTGAACGGTCAAATCGGACTACTAGAAAGGTCAAATCGAGCAGTACACTAGGATCGGGTTCCGGTTCAGACTAAGGCTGACTCCGAGTCTACGAATCCGGATCCAATACAAAACCATCACACAAATAATCATAAAACAAAACCAATTATAAAATTAAATAAAGTAATATGATAGAAAAATCAGAATACATATCTAAGTACGTATTCTAGGAACAGGGTGTTATATTCCACCCACCTTACAAAAATTTTGTCCTTGAAATTTCGATTAGGGGAAGATGAACACAGAAAGGATAGGAACGAGAATTATACCAATCAAGATATGAGTAACTGAGAGTAATTCTCACAAATTGACTGAACGATAAACTCAAGACTGAGACATCTTTGCACTTCTGCCGTATATATCCTCTGACGGTGCCATAATAATACTGACCTAATGTCTGCTGATAAAAGAATACTGTCAGAACTTCTGAAGACTGACCCATTCTGAATAATATTAAGTGAGCTGACTTGGTGAGATAATCAATAATACTTCTTTCCAACTATGCAGTAAAGCTGATGAAACCCATAGAAATCCATAATGCTGAAATTCATAATATAATATAAAACCCTGCATGGCATGAAGTTGTCCTTGACAAAAAGTTACCAATGCTGCATACATACAACTTCTCTGAGAATAGACCATAATACCAAGGATAAAGAAAACCCTGATAATACTGAGCATAAATAAAGAAGACCAATAATCAAGGATTTCTGAATACTGGGCATTGCAATCTCTGAAAGACATAACCGAGAAAATAGAATAACCATGGAGAATTCTGGATACTGACTTCTGAATGATATCCCGACTGTAGATGAAACACGTAGAAGATATCTGGGCCCTGCAAGATTGGCCGAGTGGATCGTTCATAAGGATCATGGCGATAGCTCAGATACAGTGAGAAAATCATGTTCAGCGGATCCATGAAAATACACTAGGCGGGAGAAATTCGAGGAACGGGCTAGAGTGCTGAGCACTGAAGGGACTAGCCATGGACGAAGCTAAACCTAGGTGAGGCCGTCACGTAACATAGCTCAGGCGTTAAGCATTAGGGTGCAGCGGAGCTAACGCTCTACGAGGCTCGTACTTGGCGGAGCTCACGCGGCGAAGCCAGCGCATAACAGAACGCTAAATGCTAAGCACCAGCGTGCAGAGAAGCCAACGCCTGGTTAAGTTCACACGTGACTAGAAAACAACCCTCGCTTGGCGAGGCTAGCAGCGCCCGTGGTCCACCAAATATATAAAGATTGCCAGGAGTTGGTGGCTCTGAGAACATGATCAAGAAATCATAATAACCGAAACGAGTCCCGAATGCTGTCTCCTGAATAATAACCTGACTGCATATCAGCTCTGAGAATACCCGAGTTCTATGAACATGGTAGAAGAAATCATGATCGCTGCTGGATAGAAAATATCATAACTCTGTCTGACAGAAGTCCTGAGTCTGGAATACTGTTTCATACCGTCACTCCTTATGTAATGATACAATCTATCTGATTGTATAAGTGATGACTACTCCACTTGTATTGATTCCCCGTGATGTATCCATAAATACAAGAATAGAATGTGAGGCCAAAGAACTAACCAATATAGGATAATGCGATGTACCATAGTCAAAGAATACCAGAACATAATGAGAGCGAACTACATCTGTCTTACCGCTACCCTACCAGTCTACCCATATCTTGAGTTGGCATAAGGACGACAGGAACTGGGAATGAAAAAAAGATGGAAGAGATTCAAGAATCAAGGGAAGGATAATAAGAGGGAATAGATAACTTTATACTTGTAGTTGGATTGTATAACCATGACTCATGCATTCCAGTTGCAAATTCCTTTGCCATCAATTTGCCGACTAGTTGTATTGAAGATGTGAGAGCCTAGGCTCTGATACCATCCTGTAACGCCCCGATCCCGCGGGTACGGAGACGTTACTGTGACGTATATATGCAGGTCGAAAATACTCTCACATTTATACGCTAAGCATCAGTACAGGCAAGAATTAGAGTACGGTAGCACAGTGGTAATATACATTCCGAAAATAATAACACACGTATACAATTATCACAAGGCATGATATAATATCTCAATAATATAAGATCACCAAGAAGTGCAAAAGCAGGATGTACAATATGAAATACAGGAAAGTACTCACGAGTAATTAGATGAGAATCTCGCGAGTTGATCAAGGGAGGCTGGAAGAAAGAGGGTCCGGACGTAACTGCTAATCCACGCTTTCGCTGCGCCACTCTGATCAGGTGCAGCAAGGCCGCCACGGTCAAGACTCCAGGATCTGGACATGAGGATCCAGGGTTGTCAGAAAGCAACCCCGCGAGTACATATGATAAAGGCAAGTGGCGTGCATATCAGACAGTCACACGTGTACATGATCAAGTGATGTGGCTCAGGCATGCAGGTATAGGCAATGACAAGTAACATAAAGAAAATTAAAGGAACGACAGTAAATCCGAAATCAAGTAAACACATGTATATCGATAAGTCTGAATCAGAAAACATGCATATAAAATAGTGTCGAGAGCTTGAGTACAAATAAACATGCGATAAATAAAAGTATGGACAAAACTAGTTGTATAAGCTCGGATTATGGATTCACAGGGTTAATACATTAAGGGGATAATCTAAACAAGAAAACCCTCATCTATATACCACATATCCCATGTCACCATCATCTGAGTTTATACAACTTGAGTTGCCCTCAGAGTAATAGAACTAGAGTGTGTCAGTAGTGATCATTGTATCACAGAAATCATATGTCATAAAGTAGGGTGTCAACTCCGGCATAATACCTGCTTAAAGAATTTATCACTATAACTGGAGAATGTAAAGGTGTTACATTTATGTTATTCAATAGTAATCATTAGTATCATTTATTATTCTTGTCCCTTTCCCACCGGCGTCCCACAACATCGACAGTTCACACTGGAGCCCGCACTTTCAATAGAACTCATCTGAACTCCGATATGCGGGTACCATTGTTCGAATAGGGGAGAGACCAAATAACATATGCTTCTTGCGTTATCATTATACAGGTATGTGTGTGTGTTAATAGACACTGAGAATGCTTATCACGCTAACACCAAGCGACACAGGCAGGAGGAAGTAGCCCACAGATTCAAGAGGTGGCCCCCACCGCGTGTGTGGTGTGGCACTTTGCTCCATATAGCTCTTTGCTCTGAGGGTTGATTCAGGAGGTAGCCCCACAGATTCAAGAGGTGGCCCCCACAGATTCAAGAGGTGGCCCCCACCACGTGTGTGGTGTGGGACTTTGCTCTGTGTGAGGAATGGATTCTAAAGGTGACCCCCACCACGTGTGTGGTGTGGCACTTTGCTCCATATGGCACTTAGTTCCATTCAGGATCCGTCGGACGCTAGCACGATCGTGGGATGCACCCTCGTCACCCTGACACAAGGCATGCTCTATTGGACGTCGGTATCACTGTGCTATTAACAAGAGTAACGGTGCCGGGGACAAGAGTATAGGGAATACATGAGTTCAAGCGTACAAGAGTTCAGAAGTACAGGAGTACCAGATGTCTGGTAGCAGTATAATAATCATGTTAAGGTCCCCGTAACAGTGATAATCATGAATATGCCATGTAATACAGGTGTCAGGTGTAATATTATCCAGTCAGGTGTCACAATATCAGGTCAAGTATGCTAGTACCAGGTGATAGCATATGTCAAGTATCAAGTGATAGCATGTTAATTGTCAGGTGTCATATATCAGGTGATAACATGTCAAGTACCGGTGTCAGATATCAAGTGTCAGGGATCAGGTGTCAAGTATAACAGTCAAGTACCGGTGTCAGATATCAAGTGTCAAGTATCAGGTGTCAAGTAATAACATGTCAAGTACCGGTGTCGGATATCAAGTACTGGTGTCGGATATCAAGTGTCAAGTATCAGGTGTCAAGTAATTACATGTTAAGTACCAGTGTCGGATATCAAGTGTCAAGTATCAGGTATCAAGTAATAACATGTCAATTACTGGTGTCAGATATCAAGTGTTAAGTATCATATATCAACTCGTATAGCGATGTATCATGTACTAAAAGCCAGAGTAGCAATTATTAGACATGTAACTGTAGTAACAAGACATCAATATGTCATGCAATAATATATCATGCAATAGACGTTAAAATAGTAATTCTAGGTATGAAACGATGATAGCAAAGTATAAAGCAACACAGGAAATGTACTCGCCTAAATCACCGAAAAATGGCGTAAAATCCCAGAACACCAGAAATACGCGCACACCACCAATTCATATATTAATATATATATATATATATATATATATATATATATATATTAATTAATATTAATTTATTGAGAAAGAGAATGAGTGAGGAAAGAAAGAGAGAGAGGAGGGAGAAAAGAATGAAAGAGAGAGATGTTGAGAGAGAGAGAGAGAGAGAGAGAGAGAGACTTGTTGGGGGAGAGAGAGTAGAAAAGAGAAGAGAAGAAAGAGAGAGAGGTAGTTTGCTGGATTAGTTAAAGGGGGTGAGGGAGAGAATTTTGATGAAAAAGAAGGGGTAAAAAGGGAAAGTAGAAAAAGAAAGAAAGAAGAAAGAAGAAAGAAAGGTAGAAAGAAGAAAGAAAGAAAGAAAGAAGAGAGATGGGGGTGATGGCCGGCGGCCAGGTGACCGTCGCCGGCGGTCTGGGCACCGCCGTCACTGCTGGAGGGGGAGGAGGGAAGTTGTGTGGTGGTGGTGTTGTTATTGTTGTGGTTGTTATGGTTGTTGGTGGTTGAAGTTGTGGTGGTGATGATGGTTGTAGGAGGAGGAGGTGGTGGAGATGGTGGTTGGGTGTGGAAGGGGAGGAGGTGGTGGCGGGTTTGTGGGTGGTGATGATGGTGGAGTGGTGGTGGGTTTGGAGGAAGAAGGAGGTGGAGTTGAGTAGTTTGTTATTGTTGTTGAAGATGAGTAGGAGAGGGAGTTAGAAAGGGTGATGAAGTGGGGTGGCTTGGTGGTGGCCGGAGGATGGCCGGAGGGGAGGCTCGCCGGCGGTGGTGCCGGAGGTGGCCGACCATGGTGGAGCCCAGGGAGGGAGAGAGAGGAGAGAAATAAAGAGAAAGAAAAGAGAGAGGAGAGAGTGAGGGTGAAGGATAGGGAGACAGATTGATTGATTGTTGAAAAGAAAAGGGGAGATAATAATGGGATGGGGGATGGAATTGGCACGTGATGGGAGAGGCATGGGTGCTGCAGTCGGCAGCACATGGGAAGGAAAAGAAAAGAAAAGAAAGAAAGAAAAGGAAAAAAAAGAAGGGAAAATAATATTATTTAAATAGGGTAAAAATTGACTGTTTCAGAATCGCTCTGAAAAAATCTTAAAAATAAAAAATATTATTTTAAGATGCTCGGTGAAATCAGATTCAAAAAATTCAATCTGATTTTCAAATTAAAAATCCTGAAATCTTCCAATGATACTAGTTGACACCAAAACCGGTGGATTTTCGATAAATTCTGAAAAATCTCAAAAATACATTTGGTTAGAAAATAAGATTTTAAGAAGTAATGTGAAAGCTATTTCTAAAAACTCAACTCCATTTGAAAAACTAAAAATTCAGGAAACGGTCAGCAATGCCTCTCGACACCGGTTTTGAAGATTTTGCAAATAATTTTGAAAAATTTTAGAAAATCATAAAAATCTAAAATATTAAAAAATGATATTTTAAAGTAAAATCGGTCAAATCAGACTATCAAAATGGTCAAATCGAGCAGTACACTAGGATCGGGTCCCCGTTCAGAATAGGGCTGACTCCGAGTCCACGAATCCGGATCCAATACAAAACCATCACACAAATAATCATAAAACAAAAATAATTATAAAACTAAATTAAAGAAATATGATTGAAAAATTAAAATACGTATCTAAGTACGTATTCTACGAACGGGGTGTTACTACAAGCTTGTAAATAAGCACTATAACTGTAAGAAAAACATAACGAAGTACATTATGTAAATGTCCAATCTTTTTTCAAAGCTAAAGGCACTGAAATTGGAACTCTCTGAAGAGATCACAGTGCACTTTATTTTGATTTCTCTTCCTCCACAATATAACCCTTTCAAGATTAATTATAATGCTCAAAGAAAAAAATGGAGTCTCACTAAGCTCATTAGTCACTGTGTTCAGAAAGAGAAAAGATTGAAACAAGAAAAGTCTGAAAGTGCTCACTTAACATTTCATGGTAATACCACTAATAAGAAAAGGAAGAAGAGTGAAACTAAAGAAAGGAACACAAACCCACTACAGTAGCTGATTCGACCGTGGCAAAAGTGCAGAAGAAGAAGTCTAAGGTCATTGCATGCTTCTTCTGCAAGAAAGTAGGCCACATCAAGTAGGATTGCATAAAGTATCAGAAGTGACTAATCAAGAATGGTATGTCTCATGCATATGTTTGTTCTGAAATTAATCCAGCTTTAGTTTCACCACACACTTGGTGGATAGATATCGGTGCGACTATTCACATATGCAATTCATTGCAGGACTTCTAAGCACAAAGGAGGCCCAGTCAAGCTGAGCGGTACATATATGGGCGATGAAAATAAAGCTGCAGTTGAAGCTATTGGAGTTTATAGGCTTAGATTAGATCCTGGTTTTATTTTAGATTTAGATGAAATTTTATATATACAGTCTTTTAGGCGGAATCTTATTTCCATTTCATTGTTAGACAGATCTGGTTTCACTGTCACTATTGGCAATGAAATGGTTAGTTTATTTTCTAGATCTAAAGTTGTTGGTAATGGACTCTTGATTGATGACTTATATAAATCTAATCTCCATGCTTCATATTCTGAATCTTTGTATGTGAATAATTTAGGTACTAAGCGAACATTAATTAAAGAAAACTCCTACAGTCTATGGCATAGGCGTTTAGGACACATCTCGAAAGAGAAAATTCAAAGGCTTGTATCTAGTGGAACTATAAGTCCTTTAAATTACTCTGACTTAAAAGTATGTACAAGTTGTATAAAGAGCAAACAAACAAACATTAGAAAGTTTAGTGTTAGATGGATTTCAGGAGTCTTAGATTTGGTGTATACAGACATTTGTGGCCATTCCCTACAGCTTCTTGGAATGATCACAGATACTTCATCACTTTCACGGATGATTACTCTCGTTATAGTTACATATACTTGATTCATGAGAAATCTCAATCACTGTACATGTTTAAAATCTATAAAGCTGAATTTAAAATCAACAGAATAGAAAGATTAAAGCCGTGAGATCTGACGGTGGTGGTGAGTACTATGGCAGATACGGCGGATCAAGTAGATGTCCATGGCCTTTTTCCAATTTTCTGAAAGAATGTGATATTGTAGCCCAGTACACCATGTCAGGAACACCTTGTCAAATAGTGTTGCTGAGAGAGGAAACCGCACACTAAAGGATATGGTTAGGAATATGATAGCTCACACTACTCTACCAGAGTCATTATTTAGTGAAGCCTTAAAGATGGCAGTTTACCTCCTTAATAGAGTAACTAACAAAATAGTAACTAAAATCCCATATGAGTTATGGACTAGGAAATCTCCCAGCATTCGGCATCTTTATGTTTGGGTTTGTCCAGTAGAAGCTCGGGTATATATACCACATGAGAAGAAGTTAGACTCAAGGACAGTTAGCTATTTCTCGAGGTTATTCTGAGAGGTCTAGAGGCTTTAAGTTTTTCTGTCCCTCCACTAAGAACATAATAAAGACGTATAATGCGAAATTTATTGAGGAAATGCAGAACAGTGAGAGTCAACTACATAAGGATTTTACATTTGAGGAAGAACAAATTGTTACACCCATGACAACTGTTCCAAATGATGAAGTAGTTGCTCTACCCTAGCATGAAAATAGTTGTACCCTTATAAGGTACAAATATAGTTCATCCTAAAGTAGATCCTTCTGATGAGATAGAACCTAAAAATTCTCAACCACAAGTGCCTAGGAGATTAATTAGGGAGAGAACATCAGCCATTGTAAATGACTATATAGTTTATCTCCAAGAGCATGAGTTTGATATAGGGTTAGAGGATGATCCACATTCTTGAATGAGGCCAAACTCATTATTCACTCCACTAAATGGTCAAATGTCATGAATGATGAGTTAAAATCTATGAAGGACAATGATGTTTGAAATTTTAGTAGAGTTGCCTAAGGTGAGAAACTGATTGGTTGTAAATGGGTGTTCAAAACCAAGCGGGATTCAAAAGGCAATGTCGAAAGGTATAAACGTCTTGTTGCAAAGGAATTCACTTAAAGAGCAGGCATTGACTATAAGAAGACTTTCTCCCCAGTTTCCATGAAGGATTCTTTTAGGATTATCATGGCACTGGTGGCTCACTTTAACCTAGAGTTACACTAAATGGATGTTAAGACAACATTTCTTAATGGTGACATTAAGGAAGAAATTTATATAATGCAAACAGATAGTTTTGAATTTAAAAATTTACAACATGTGGTTACAGATTAAAGAAATCCATTTATGATTTAAAGCAAGCATCCCGTCAATGGTATTTGAAATTTGATCAATAATATCCGATTTTGATTTTAAGAAAAATATAGCAGATCAATGTATTTACCACAAATTTAAAGGGAGTAGATTTATATTTCTTGTGCTATATGTGTATGACATTCTATTAGCAAGTAATGATATATATTTTCTACTTGAGATCAAGAGTTTTCTCTCAAAGAATTTTTAGATGAAAGATCTTGGGGACGCTCTTTTGTGATATACATCCAGATTCAACGTGACAGGACACGTGAATTATTAGGTTTATCATAAAAGCCTATATCGATAAGATGCTAGATAGATATGGCATGAAGAATTGCTCTTCAGGTGATACACCTGTCATTAAGGGAGATAAGTCTACTCCAATGTCCTAAAAATGGTCTATAAAAAGAGCAAATGAAAGACATTCCATATACATTGGCTGTTGGAAGTCTGATGTATGCTCAAGTTTGTACCCATCCAAACATAGCATATGCTGCTGGAAAACTTGGCAGATACTTGTGCAATCTTGGGAATGATCACTAAAAAACTGCCAAGAAGATAATGCAATATCTACAGAGGGCAAAGGACTATATGCTTACTATAGGAAATCTGATCAGTTGCAGCTAATTGGATACACAGATTCAGATTTTACTGATTGTATCGACAGTAGGAAATCCACTTCAGGTTATGTCTTCCTGATGGCTAGAGGAGTGGTTTCTTAGAAAAGTGTCAAGCGGACACTTGTTGCTTCATCTACGATGGAAGCAGAGTTCATTGCTTGTTATGAAGCTTCGGATCAAGCTATATGGCTCAGGAATTTTATTTTCAGGCTTCAGTTAGTGGATTTAGTCGAAAGACCATTACAACTATAGTGTGACAATAGAGCTGCGAGCTCTTCTGCAAAAGTGACAAGAGTTCAGCAAGGTCGAGACATATCAACACCAAGTTTCTTGTTGTTAAAGATATAGTTCGGAATAACATTGTGTCTGTTGAATGTATTATTACTAGTCTTAACATTGCAGATCCACTCACTAAAAGGCTGCCGCCTACAGTGTTCTGGAGTATGTTGCTTATATGGGATGGCTAGTCCTAATGATATCCAGATTTAGTGGGAGTAGATAATTTATGTAACATGCATTATCTCTATGTGCACTTTATGTATATTTGTTGATTCTGATAATAAAGTGATAACTACTTTCTTTAAATTTCTTTTGATTTTAATTTACGCATTTGAGTTTGTTAGCAGTTGGACTCCTTGGAGTCATAAAGTTGACTCATTAGAGTCATAAAGTGAAAACCAGTTGGAATTGTACCTTATTTGATCAGACGACATTTTCATGCCACACGTTTACATTTGATCTATGTCGTTAGAGTTCTGAAACTTGTGATATGGAAGGTCCTACCTCAATTACACAGAAGGTAACGACCGCCATGTTCGGTGGCAGGACACTTAATGGACCAGATTATTTGAAATGTGGTTTGTTAGCGGTTAAATTTTGACGTCATAAAGTTATGCATAATATCTATTCAGTATGACTTACTTTGCCCAAGTGGGAGACTGTAACGCCCCATCCCACCAGGTACGGAGACACTACTGCAACGTACATGCACATGACAGAAATACCCTCACATACGTACGTAAGCATATCAGTACAATCAGGAATCAGTGTACGAAAGCACAGTGGTAATATACATTCCAATATTATAATTCAAGTACATTGTTATCACTGCATATGATCCAATATTATATCACTAGAGTGTACAAAATATAAATACAGGAGATTTATAAGATATGATACTGGTAGATGCTCACAAGCTAGAAAGAGATCTCAAGAGCTGGACTAAGCAAATGGATCAGGAGAATCCGCTACTAGCTCTCTAAGCCTACGTACTGCGATCTCGCTGCACCACTCTGATCAGCTACAGGAGCTTCACTAACGTTCAAGCTCCAAATTATGGACATGCAGGTCCAGGGTTGTCAGAATGCAACCCAACGAGTATAAAAGAATGCCAAGTGGCGTGTGCAAAAGCAAACACACATGTACAGGAAATAAAGGGAATTACATGAAAACATGTTTATGTATTCATGAAACCATGTTCAAATCATATCAATAAAAACATATATAATTCATCAACGGTATATGTATAATGTAAATGTATGCAAAACTAATTGTATAAACTCAATCTCTGAATCCATGAGATGGTACGTCGAGGGGATTGGTACGTCGAGGGGATAATCCAAACAAGAAAACCCTCATGTATATGCCATATACCTACTTAACCATCAACTGGGCATATACAATCAGAGTTGCTGAGAGTTGGTATATTAATGGTGTCGTCATGTCATGTTAGTGAAATCATGTACTTCGTTGTAGTCAAGTTAGTTTATGTATATCAGTAGTACATGTGTCAGTCAGTATCAGGAATATCAGTATTAGGGGTATCAGATGTCATGTAATATCAGGAATGGAAGTTATATTTAAAATTCAGGTATATGTAGTTTAAGTTATGCAATAATGATTATCACTACCGTCTGACATTTTAATCATCTCCCTATCAGTGTCGCCCATTACTGGCAGTCCGTAACAGAGTAATACCAGTGTATAAACCCTGATAGAACTTACTCAGATCTGTTATGAGCGTAACAGAATCCGAATAAAAGAGAGACCAAATAGAATACGTTTCCAACATTATTACTGTTGGGTTGTTACATTCTTATTGTTCATCCGATCCATATGTCTCGGTATGTGTTCCGGGACATATACATCCACATATGAATAAGACGAGTTAGTTCTGAAACTGATGGGGATCAACTGTATCAGGTTCATAATGGGCCACGTGCATGCCCGGATAACGGTCTCAGTCGATTGGATCTGGTGTCCAATCCACATCTCTAGGCGCTAATAATATAGGGTGCCAGTACACCCCACAAGAACTCCTGTGGCCTCAGGTAGTTCTCTACAGTAGTTGCAACATCGAGCCATTATGAAGACATACTTATAAAGTCCATCAGTTTCCCCCGACCCCAGTGTAGTTGAGTGATCTATTAAATAGTTGGTCTGGTGTACAGTTCAATATATCATGATAACTGTTTACGGGGTTCTTCAGGAGTTCAGTAACACTATATCCTATTTTAGGGATTTAATAATTAGTAGTACAATAATCAGTAGCAATGTGGGATTTTAGAGGTGGCCCCCATGTTATTCCACATGGCACTTAGTTTCACATATCAAATCAGTGACAGTATTTTCAGAATTCAGTAGTAAGTCCCCATAAATCAGTATCATGATATATCCAGTCAGGAATTATGGTACCAAGTCTGGAATCAGTGTATGCAATATATCAGGAGTTATGGTACCGTCCAGTATTCAACATATGTCCTGTAGTTAGTATGTGAGATGTCAATGTCAGGTGTCACTGTCATGTCAAGTATAATATCAGTATCAGGTATCAATAACAAATATTAAGTCAGCTAATCCATGTCAAATATCAGTGACAATATTGAAATACACTTAGAGGGGGTGAATAGGTGTACAAGCTAATCTAGGACAAATAATGCGAAATTCAAAACTTAATTACAAACACACTATGTGTAACCAAGAGTGAGCCCGAATTCCCCTTGAAAGGCTCTGGACTACTCCTCTAGATTTCTCTAGATTAAGAGTTGAGGTGCTTTAAAAACTCTCTTGGTTGAACATAAGTGTGGGCACACAAACAATATCTAGCTATATATGAATATGAACAAGTAATAACAATGCAAGATATAAGAAAGAGAGAGAGAGAGAGAGAGAGAGAGAGAGAGAGAGTTGAGAGATGGTGATCAAACACAAACACTAAGATATGTTTCGAGGTTCAAGCCACTCCTCTACGTCCCCGTCTTCACACAGAAGGATTACCACTATGTCCACACATGATCTTTCACAAAGGAATCTCCACTGAGGAATTACAACTCAACACTAGGAGTACACAACTCCTCTCTTAAATACAAACACCTCTACACAAGAGGTGGCCACTAAGCAAAGCACAAAGCAAAGAAAAATATAACTAGGTGATCATAAAGATCACAAATACATTCTTAGTGATCTCAAAAGATCACAAATAATTTTCTCACAAAATAAAGATCTTAAAGATAGGATTAGAATTGATTGCTCAAGTATGTGAGAAAACAAAGTTTTGAAAAAGAAACTACAAAGAAAATACTTGAAAAAAACTTCTTGATAAATATGAAAATGAAGAACAAAATAGAATTCTCAAAACTTGTATTTCTTGATTTTTTTCAAAACTTTGAAAACAAATAATGACAAGAATTTTAGCACAAAAACTCTTTTGAAAACATCGTTAAAAACATTTGAGAAGGTGGGAAAAATTGCACTTAAAAATCTTAGGAGAAACAGCCCCCAAAGACCCATTTTTATAAGGGTTTGAAAATATAACCGTTGGAGTCCAGAACAAGCCCAGAATGAGCTGTCGGTCGACCACCTGGTCGACCGGTCAACAGTCAGATTTCTGACTATTGGGGTTACTGGTCGACCGTCCGGTCGACTGCCCCAGGAAAACATGCCTAATGGTCGACCGACCGGTCGACCGAGGCCAGAATCAGAGAGCGAACTCTCTGGTTCGGTCGACCGACCTGTCGACCGGGGCTAGATCCAGAGAGCAAGCTCTCTGGATCGGTCGACCGCCAGTGTGCTCAGGCTGGGATTTTGGGTTTTGAAATGTTGGCTTTTTAATACCTATAAAATCTCATAAAATCACATAAAGTCTACAAAA
Source organism: Agave tequilana (assembly GCA_038442645.1). NCBI lineage: Eukaryota > Viridiplantae > Streptophyta > Magnoliopsida > Asparagales > Asparagaceae > Agave > Agave tequilana. The sequence continues at coordinate 166,482 of JAVJIF010007815.1, forward strand.
ATAAGTTCTTATAAATATTTGAAGAACAAATAAGTGTGACTAAAATTCAACACATATTACAAATTATTTGAACTATTTTTGTGATATAGAAATAAAGCTTTAAATCGAAAACCGTATTTTTCATAAACCAAACTTTGAAATGAAAATACGTTTTCTCTAAAACTTGTATAGATACAAAAATATGATATTTGAAACACTTATAAAGCATAGTGTGTATGGATAGAATTCAATACACATATAAGAGATATATCTATGTTTTTGACATTAAATCTAAAACTAAGTTTTGTTAAAAACAAAACTGAAACCATGAACTAGAATTATTAAAATAAGTTTTTAGACAATATGAAACATCAATATATATGGATGAAATCCAACATACATGTAAACCATGTAAAACTTGTTTTGATTCTATCTATTCATGAAAACGATGAATGTATACTTGAAAATCTAAAACCGGTTAAACCGAAACCAAAACTTTTGAATTTGTGTGTGTGTACTTGAGCATATCAAATCTGGCTTATCTTTATACAAGATCTAAAACAACAAACTAAACAAACTGAGGTCTTCTTGTCGATCTTCATCTTCAAGATGACTCGATCCGAACTCGATCCATAGAGCTTGACTCCTTCTGAGTGTTAGATGCAATATTGACGCGTAAGCTCTTGAATAAACATGTGTTAGCTTTCAAACTGGCTTCAAATCCTTTGTTGACGCTAAACACCTACTAAATCTTGATCAATATCTGAAACTTAATAAACACAAGATCATTAGCAAACTAACCTTCTTAGTTAGTCATCATCAAAACTATGGTGAAGGGCCTCTGGGCCAACAATCTCCCCATTTTGATGATGGCAAAACTTATGAAGTTATCTATGTTTTAATTAAGGATTGGCTTCATAGAAGCCCCCCTTAACTTATGCATATGAATAAAACAATAAAGATATGCAATGTAAGCTCAAGATATCATATATATATATATATATATATATATTATATATATATATATATATATATATATATATATATATATATATATATATATATATATATATATATATATATATATATATATATATATATAGGGCTTACTGTACCTCAGCCTGCAGGCTGAGAGAGTTTCTCAGCCTGCGGGACGTGGCTGAATATATGCCACACATCGGTCGCAGAGTGTGGGCGCCAAAAAAATCAAAAAAATCCCGCCTAAATAATCGTGAAACAAATTGACAAAAATACCCCTTTTATATGACGACGGCGACTTCTAGCATTGAAAAGTAAAAAAATATTCCATGGTCGCATACTTAATACAGAATAAAGAATACCGAGGAAACATGCTATCGTATAGCAATACGACCTCCTTCAGTACTGCGACCAAAGTCGCAAACTTCTTTCTCATTACGATGGTGATGACGAGGATTAGAAGTTTAAAAAATTGTATTTTGTTTTTTTAAATATATATAAATCTGTTTTCTAAAGTTAATTGTGTGAATTACATTTTTTACTACTATGTCTTGGTTGAAAATGCTGTACAATTGTTACAAACCTTCATTTTAAATATTTTACGCTAAACGAATATACTGCGACCATGGACGCAGTTAATAATTATATTACTTCACCCTTATAAATTTTTAAAATGAAAGGTTGCGACATTGGTTGCAGTTGCTGGACGCAGACTTAATAAATACACTGCGACCTTGGTCGCAGTTGCTGGACTTTAGTCTTAATCAACAACAACACTGCTACCTTGGTCGCAGTTTCTGATCGTAGTCTTAATAAAATAAACGACCGTAGTCTTAATAAAATAAACTGCGACCTTGATCGCAGTTGTTGGTGTTTAGTCTTAATAAAATACACAGCGACCTTGGTCGCAGTTGCTGGTCTTTACTCTTAATCAACAACATCACTGCGACCTTGGTCGCAGTTGGTGGTCTTTATAAATATCAACAACAACACTGCGACATTGGTCGCAGTTGATGGCCGCAGTCTTAAAAAAATAATCTGCAATCTTGGTCGCTATTGCTGGTCTTTAGTCTTAATCAACAACAACACTGCGACGAGGTCAACAACAACACTGCGACGAGGTGACATGTCACCGCAGCAGTTGCTTAGTCGCAGACTTTGGTCACAGTGTCGACCCTGGTCGCAGTAGTTACTGTTTGTAATGTATCTTATGCGACCTTGGTCACAGTGTCATCTATGGTCATAGTTGTTTTGTTTGCAATGCATGGCTGCGAACAAGTTCGTAGTTTATTAAAAAACAAATATGCTTTTTATTTATGTCCAGGCATTTATCTCCAGGCATGTGCAAATGATACAAAACGATCTCTTATACAATAAGATTGAGTGTTACAATATAGCAGTACAAAGAAGACTAAACATGAAAAAATCCCTTGTTGACTAAGAGCAATCTTCTTCTTGAGGTCTGGTGGCAGCAGAATCAATAAGATTGAGTGTTACAAAGAAGACTAAACATCAAAGTAGCCAAGAAGACAAAACATCAAAATATCCCTTGTTGACTAAGAGCAATCTTCTTCTTGAGGTCTGGTGGCAGCAGAATCCTCCGATTCCAACTGACCCTCCAAAGTGCCGGGATACGATCTTTCGTTGATGAACATCTCTTCACCAGAAGGCTATCCAGTGAGCATGGAGTTTCCTCGATGTCACTTCTGGGGTAAGAGAGGGAGAGTGAGACCTCACAAGGTATGCTACCCACCACTATATCCACCACATCCCCCGCCGCCATACCCACTCTGACCATCCGTTATCAGCAAGCTTGACTGGTGCATCAAGTCAGAGCAGATCTCGGTGAGGATTAAGTCCTCGTCAGGGATTATGACTTCTTCCCTTGTGAACGACGAGGACCATGACTTCTTCCCTTGTGGACGATGAGGTCTATGACTTCTTCCCTTGTGGACGAACATCGATCAAGTTCGTCCATAGGGTCATCTTCATCCATGGAGGCAGGCCCCTGTTAGAGACTCTGAAGAAGGCGGAAATTCTCAGAGCAATTGCTCTCGAAAGAAAACAATCTAATTATGGGCTGTTAAAGGGGAGGGTGAGCCCTATTTATAGGCAGCCCATAATAACCATAATTAATGGTTCATTAATCAGAATCGTCGACATTAATGGTCTCCAACCGCCAGCGCATGTTTGGCATTAAAAGACATTAACGCCTAGACCCAATGAAGAGCCGACGCGTGGACAACCGCTTCGGGAAACAACGAATGGTGCGGGGTTCGTCAACATAGACTTGACGTTAAAGATCTCATAAAATCTTTATGACAGGTCGCCTCTCACGGACTGACTCCAAGTCGCATCAGACAACAGACAACTTTTCATTTTTCATTTAGATTCAAAAAATGACTTAATCTAAAAATAACACTTAATAAAACAACACTTACTTAACGTACTGCGACCAAAGTCGCAGTCCATGTAATGCAACCCTAGATTGCAGTTGCTGGCCATCTTTATCAATAACAACACTGCGACCTTGGTCGCATTTAACCATATACACTGCGACCAAGACTTTGACTAAGGTCGCAGTTTAAATGTACAATGCGACCAAACACTCTGACTACATTATATACAAAAAATTATTACTTAACGTACTGCGACCAAAGTCGCAGTCCATGTAATGCAACCCTAGATTGCAGTTGCTGGCCATCTTTATCAATAACAACACTGCGACCTTGGTCGCATTTCACCATGTACACTGCGACCAAAGACTTTGACTAAGGTCGCTATTTAAATGTACAATGCGACCAAAGACTCTGACTACATTATATACAAAAAATTAGACTATAAAGTAGAATTTTATCGCAGGCTGAAAAAATTGATCTGAAAAGATTTTATATTTTCAAAAAAATTTTATCGCAGGCTGAAAAGGAGAAACTCGATCTTTCAAAAAAGAGGTAAAGAAATAGGCGAAAAGTAATTTATATCCTATAAAGAGCGGCAAAAATAAAAGGGGGGAAAAATAATATAAACAATAAGGAAAAGTTATCATAAGGGGTATTTGGTAATTTAACTTCTACCTAAAAGCGGGCCGCAAGTCAGTGAGGTGACAAATTGAGCCACGTCACCGCAGGCTGAGATAGTACTCTCAGCCCGCGGGCTGATATACATTTTTCTCATATATATATATATATATATATGAGAAGTCTTCATGTGAGAAACTTTCTCACACGAAGACCGTGAGAAAACCATATAGAGGCGATCATGTAGATGATCCGAACCATTCATCTTGATCTATATACTTTATTTAGGCTACCAATAAAAAAATCACGTCAGTTCAAGTCTTTTTACCCATGCAACAAGTGGTTACAAAACATACGTTATATTCACCGTAGAATAAATATGTCACATGATGCATGGGTAAAAAGACTTGAAATCGCGTGATTTTTTATTGGTAGTCTAATTAGAGTATGTAGATCAAGATGAACGGTTCAGATCATCCATAAAATCTCTTTTATATGATTTTCTCACGAAGCTTATTTTGAGAAAGTTTCTCATTTGAAAATTTTCCTATATATATATATATATATATATAATATATATATATATATATATATATATATATATATATATGGGTTACTGTACCTCAGCCGACGGCTGAGAGAGTTTCTCAGCCGGCGGTGACGTGTATGAATATATGCCACATATCGGCCGCGAGTGTAGGCGCCAAAAAATCAAAAAAATCCCGCCTAAATAATCGTGAATCAAATTGACAAAAATACCCCTTTTTTACTTCTAAACTAGCATAAACTTATCCACAAACAAAATTTAACTAAAGAATTTTCAGCTGAATATATCTACAATTATAAAATTCATAATTCTATTACATCGAAAATATAATAGAAAAAATTTGGATCAAGATAATGTGAAATAAACAGCATCATTGAAAAGTAAAAAACATGTTTGAAACATAAAAAACTATTATTTTTTATTTAATTTTTTATATTATTTTATTTCGTGTTATTTTCAACTCATATAGGTTTAATAAAAGAAACTAAAATAAATAGAAAAATGAAATTTAATGTAGGGAAATCGTATATTGATTTTCTATTACCAATGTACAGTGTAAAAAATTAATGAAATACAATGGTTAATTATTTCGCATTCCTTAAACACAAAAATTCATAACAGACGAAACATGATATCGTTCAGCACTCCGACGACAGACGCTGTCTTTTTTCACATGCCTTATGTAACAGAATTCTGACAATTTTATAAAGTCTGCGATCATAGTCACAGTCATAATATAATAAAACTTTCGAACATTGCGACCATGGTCACAGACATAATATAATATAACTTTCAATTTTATATGCCGACTGCGACGCTAGTCGCAGTCATAGTATAACAATACTTTCTATCACTGCGTCCATGGTCGCAGACTTAATATAATATAACTTTCATTTTATATCACGTCTGCGACCCTAGTCGCATTCCTTATTCGCATAAAAATAACAGACGAAACATGCTATCGTTTAGCACTGCGACCTCATTCAGCACTGCGACTAAAGTCGCAATCTTTTTTCGCATGCCTTATGTAACAGATTTTTGATAATTTTACAAAGTAGATTAGCCATGCAACCCTGAGATCAGTCCGCGTATATCACATCTTATAAAATACTATATTAATTACACTGAATTAAATGATGTAATTAATATTCTATCTACCGTGATACAACAACAGTCTCGAAAAAAGAGATGCACTAATATTAATCTCGATAAAGGAAAGATGTGCACCATACGTAATCTAAAGATATAGAAAAAACATTCTATAAAAAGTTAATTTGTACTTCACGTAGTAAACCTCTAAAGTTATTATTTCTGCATCTTATCTGCGATAATGGTCACAGTACTCATATAATAATTACATATGAAACTGCGACCACGGTCGCTGTCCAGTCATAAACAGTTTGATCATTTTGCATTCAATAAAGTTAAAAACAGCTACCATGATCGCAGTCCAAAATTAAACTATATAAACAGATAATACTGCAAACATGATCGCAGTCCTCTCAATCAGTATATTTCACTGTATATCACAAATTACAAAACTGCGACTGCTGTCGTTAAATACTGCGACCATAATCGCAGTCCTACTTCGCATGCAATAAGTAAAAAAATTCATAGTTTATAGGCGGCTGAGACAACAGTTACAGTGAAGAGAAAATATATAAAATCATACGTAAACTGCGACTATAGTATCAGTCCTTAGTCACTGTTATTATATTTAACTTAGCAAAAAATTCATCCACAAAAAATGCTGTCGTGAGTACTGCGACCATAGTCGCAGTCCTTGATCGCATGCTATATGTAAAAAAAATTTAATAGTTTATAGGCGGCTGAGACAATAGTCACAGTGAAGAACAAATATATAAAATAATACGTAAACTGCGATTATAGTATCAGTTCTTAGTCACCGTTATTACATTTAACCTAGCAAAAAAAAAGAGTCGACGACTTGCTCTCGTTAAGCACTGCGATCATAGTCGCAGTCCTTGTCTGCATTCAATTTGTAAAAAAAAATAATAATATTTTATACATTACATACGAAAAAAAGTAAACAAAAATCAGTAAATTTCAAATTAGTAAATTTCAAATTGAAAAAATTAATAAAGAAGCATTCAAATTAATTTCCTGATTTGATGAAATTGTTCGTAGTTTGGCCGCAGTTATAAAAGATAATTGTGACAATATTGACTAACGTCAGAAATAAAAAAATAATAAACTATACAGATCCACTTTCTTTTACCGCAGGGGCATTTAGTAATTTAAACTGTTTCAATAGGCGGGGCGTCCTTTCTAGTGTGACTAATAATGTGCCACGTCACCGCAGGCTGAGAGCGTCTCTCAGCCGTCGGCTGATATACATTTTTCTATATATATATATATATATATATATATATATATTATATATATATATATATATATATATATTCATAAGCAATTAATCAAACATGCATATATAAACACAAATCTTTCTCCCCCTTTTTGTCACTCATCAACCAAGGGTGAAGACAAACAAATGATACCAATAAACATTTTTGGTTGAAAATTTTTAGGTTCTACCTCATCAGCATGATCTACTTTAGGATAAATGTATCTGTACCTTGTAAGGGTATAACTATATTTTCATTCTGAAGTGGATCAACTACTTCATCGTTTGGAACAATAGTCATGGGTATAACAATATATTCTTCCTCAAATGTGAAATTCTTATATAGTTGGCTACCACTGTTCTGAATATCCTAAAAAAATTTAGCATTATCCGTCTTTATATTCTTAGTGGAGGACAGTAAAACCTAAAGCCTATATACTCTCAGAACACCCTACGAATAAATAGCTAACTTGCCATAAGTCCAGTTTTTTCTCATATGGTATATATGACTGAGCTTCTGCTAGATAACCCCAAACATGTAGATGCCTAATACTGGGAGGTTTCCCAGTTCATAACTCATATGGGGTTTTAGTTACTGTCTTGCTAGATACTCTATTAAGGAGGTAGACAGCCGTCTTTAAGGTTTCACTTCATAATGACTCTGGTAAGTAATGCGAGCTATCATACTCCTAATGTAACACTTACCTTAATTAATCACCAGTTAATACACTTGAGACTTTATATTACCTCAGGGGAATAATATGGGGACAAGAATCCATGAAGGGTATTTACACTAAAACCTTATACCATATGTATACAAGTATAAAGTTGTGTATAAGTGTATAAATACACATGTATCTTTAACTTTCTTCCTACCATACTTGTGAGGTACAAATGCATAATGAAGGGGGGGTATGGAGCCTTACCTATAAAAGTAAGGTGGAGAGGTGGAGTAATAATTTTAAGGGGCACTTGGCATGATCTCCTTGTAGGAGGTTGATGTATATAAGATTAAAAATGGGAGAAAATTTTCATTTGGCAACTCACACTCTCTCTTTTCATTTCTCCTTCTCCAAAATCTCCCCCCTCCCTTCAAGTGCTGCCGGCCAAGGGAACATCCAACATCCCCTTTTCCCTCCTCCATTCTTCCATTCACTCATTCACTCTCTCTCACTCATTCACTCACTCTTCTTCCCCTTCATTCCTAATTACTAAAAGATTTCCTAAGCCTATATTATATTCTCTAAAAACCTACTAGAGCTTGAAAAAGTGGTGATCTAACATCACCTTAGAGGATTAATTTCTTAAAGATAATGTTGACCTAGGTTAGAAAGATAGGAGAGTGATTTTTGGTTAAATAAGGTAAGCAATTTTTAGGCCTACTACACCATTCTTACTCTTTTTCATTTATAGACTACTAATGATATTGTTATGATCTTGTAGACTCTAATATAGCTGGTAAATAAGCTTGTTAATCGGGGTGATCTCTTCAAGGGTGAGCAGAACATCCAAACTTCAAAATAATAGTAGGTTGTTGTCAAGTTTGAAGTAAAGTAAAATTTGTTAAGTTATAAGTGTATGTGAGTGTGAACGATAACACATATACATAGTTTCTAGACTTTAAGTGTACATTATAAACAATCTTATGATAAATATGTTGCAGCCATTTTCATGTATGCATATGTTTATACATAGTAGATAATCCCATGGGTGTAAGTATTAGCTAGTTTTATTTATACATATTCTTGTATATAGTAGGCTAGCCTATGTGTGTATGTTATAGTAAATCCACACATGTTTATCCATTCACATGATGTAGGTAATTGATAATCTCATGTATGCTTACCATTACGCATGATTGATAAACTTTTATTGTGTGCATACACGATAGTCAAACACAGGCCTTTCAAAAAAAAAAAATCTATGAATAAACATAATACCTAATTTTATGCATATATACGGTTATGCACAAATTAAGATGATACAATGGTTAGTTACTTTGAAAAGGCTTGCGTGTTGTTAATTTAGCAAGTTGTTACTTATACACGTTAATGACTTCCATAATGTTAGCATAATGTGAGGTTGCAAATTATGACAATCATTTATATTGATATTTCTTTATGAACCCTTGCATGTTGCTATTGCATGAAAGTTATATTTCTGACGTATTGGAGGAAGGGACCGGGTTGAACCGGAGATGACCGAAGAGGAGAATATTACGTTGAATAATGTATTAGAGGAAGGGACCGGGTTGAACTGGAGATGACCGAAGGAGAGAATACCACGTTGAATAACGTATTGGAGGAAGGGACCGAGTTTAACCGGAGGTGACCGAAGGGGAGTTTAACTGTCATGTTTTAACAAGTGTGTTAATGATAAAACTGAACTTGTTTTATTCTTTATATGGCTAAGATGAAAAAATGCATGCTAATGCTATTGGAGATTCTTTAACAATCAGTAACTATTCTAGTCGACTAGGACATGGAGTAAGTCGACTAGTATAGGCAATTTTGACTAAGTTAGTCGACTAATCAAGGGTTAAGTCGACTACAATTATTTGATACAGATATTCAAGTCTCTAGAAAACTACTATTAGTCGACTTATATATTAGGGTAGTCGACTAATATTGATTACAGTCAACAAACAGAGAGTGAATATCTTTTCTGGACAGGGCTTAGTCGATTATAGACTTATCATAAGTCGACTAGCAACTATATTAGTCGACTATAAGAAGGGTCAAGTCGACTAATAATACTATTTACGTGTGTGATCAAGGGTTTTAACAAATATTTAAAATACACAAAAATAGTACAAATACATTTGCTATCATCAAAATAAATTCCAATAGATATAAATAATTGTTATACATACATACATATATACATACATATATATTATTTTACTGACTGAGCTGTTGAGCTCACCCTATTATATTAATCACCTTCAGGTATGGATAAAGGCAAAGGACCCGCCTAAATCCAATATACAGAATAGGTGGCAACATGAGATCTTTTCACTTTTGACATGTTCCTTCTTATGTGTATATTATCTAAGAAACCCTATGTAAAATATTCTATGATCATGCATGCTATAAACTTTTGTAATACATTGTAATGTATAAAATGCTTGTGTTAATGAGTACTTGACTTTGAATCATGTTCATGAAATGGAGGTTATGGATATAATGGAGTAGAAATGTGTAGATTTATAGATTGCCATACTTGATTTGGTTGAAATAAATATTGAAAACTTGACGTAGATGAAATCATGCAAAGATTATATATATATATATATATATATATATATATATATATATATATTGCGTGGAATGTTGTGAACTCATAAGTAAGCTGATGCTAGCCGAAATTGAAACATTATATTTTGACGGGCCCCACGTTTAAAGGAAACACTGCTGAATATATTGGGAATCTCAGTATTAGATTAAGGATAAACAGTGACAATGATGATAATAAAAAATATTAAGACTGGGACCGTTACAGTTAGTATCAGAGCAAAGGTTATAGGTAGAAGGAGAAGGTTAAGTCGGAGGTATGAGGAAATAGAATTGTTAGACTTAATGTGTATGTATGTGTGAGTATTGTTTATATGATCGACCTTGAATGATTATAGTAAGGTAGTGGGTTTTATGTAACAGATTAACCGTGAGTCAAGCGGTAATTGATTATTTCCTCGCCTCAGAATCGGGGTGCCCGCACGTCCCGATTCAGGTGAGTTGGCTGAGAGTGCGGCTCTCAGAAACAGCTACTGGTGGTATGGGACACGGGGACGAGGGAATACATTGAATTATCTATTGAACCTAAGTTATTCTAAAACATGAAACTTACGGGTAGAATACAGCAAACAGAAAATGAATTGAAAAGCTAAGTGTAAGTGTGCGTGTATATATATTGCTTTCTTTCTTGTTATATGATAATAGCAGTATATCGAGACTATTTATATGAGTTGAGATTGATATGACTCCTTATTTATATGTAGATGGGGGACTCTGGTATATATTGGCTGATTTTCAGCTCGGATGGTTCGAGCGCTAGTTGGATGGCAGGTTCCATGGATTGGGATTATGAGTCTGATGAGACTGACCCAGAGATCATATTCTCAGCCCCAGTACACATAGACCATGAGGGGATTGAGTCTCAGGCGTCTAATGAGCCTGATTTGACCATCACCGATACTGAGAGTTTGGTCGGGGATTCCCTTGATGTAGGAGATGTTGGCCCAGAGGTCCATCATCTAGTTTTGATGATGATAACTCATATAGTTATAGTTTACTAATAATCTTATGTTTAAATAGTTTCAGTGATTAACTAAAATATTAGTAGGTGTTTAGCTTCAACAAAAGAGATTTGTAGCTTTCACATGTAGATTCAAGAGTTCGAGCATCAAGATCGCATCTAGTACTCGGTTGGAGTCAAGCTCGTTGGATCGTGTTTGGATCGAGTCAGCTGGGAGACAAGAAAACCTCAGTTTGTTTAGTTTAGTATGTTTAGATCTTGTGTATAGTGTTGATATGCTCAAGTTCACACACACACACAAGTTTAGAGTTTATTGGTTTTGATTTTCGGTTTAACGGGTTTTGGATTTCATGTCAAAAACATAGATATATATATATATATATCTTATAAGTATATTGGATTCTATCCATATACAATATGCTTCAAAGTTGTTTTAATATAATGTTTTTATATTTATACAAGTTTTGGAGAAAACATTTTTCCATTTCAAAAATCTAAGTTTTAGAAAATACGGATTTTGTGTTTAAGGCAAATTTCAATATTACAAAAATGGTTCAAAATGTTTATAATATGTGTTGAATTTTGATCACATATATTTATATTTCAAAGATCTTATAAGAACTTATTTTTGTGAAATTTATGAGTTTTTATGGGATTTAATTGAGTTAAAAAGATAAGTTTTTCAATACTCTTTAATCCCAGTTAGACTGCTCTGGCGGTCAACCAGACCAGGAGCCGGTCGACCGTCACGGTCGATCGATGTGCACGAGACGTGCACAAAGGCCAGCCTATTCGGCCGGTCGACCGCGCGGTCGACCGACTAAAAGCACCCCACCTTGGGTGGGGGCCGGTCGACCAGGCGGTCGACCGATGGCTTTGGCCTGGTCGACTGATGGCTTTGGCCCGGTCGATCGGGCGATCGACCGGGGCACAACGGTCATAAAAATGACCGTTGGCCGGTCGACCGGGTGGTCGACAGGAAGGGTAGTTTTGCCTTCCTGGTTACCAACGGGCAGATTTTTGAGAGGGTATAAATATCGATCTCTTGAGCTGGCTTCTTCATGGTTTTTGAGAGAAAATTTTTTCCATCTTCTTAAGTGTTTTAGTAACAAGTTTTCAAGAGTTTTTGGGTCAAAAAGATTTATCTTTATTTTTTTAAAGTGTTGGAAAATTCAAAGAAAAGAGTCTTTTGGGAATTAATTTTTGATCTTGATTTCAATATCTATTTGGAGATTTTCCCAAGAGTTTTTCTTTGTGATTTGTTTTCCAAACTCTTTATTTTCTCACACTTGGGCTATTTATCTATCCTATCTATTAGGATCTTATTTTGGTGAGAAAATTGGTTTGTGATTTGTTGAGTACACCAAGTGTTGTAATCTTTTTTTTTGCTTTGAGTATCCCTCTTGTGTAGAGGTGATTGTGGAGATTGTGTTGGTATCCCTCTAAGTGTTGAGGTGATTGTTGTTGGAGTATTGGCTTAGTACCTTATCCCTCTAGTGTGAAGTGATTGTTGTTTGGCTAAGTGCCCATCCTCTAAGTGTAGAGGTGATTGTTGTTGTGCCTTACCTCTTGTGTAGATGTTGTGTTTGTTGGAGAGAGGAGTTGTGTACTCCTAGTTTGTATTACCCAAATCCTCAGTGGAGGTTCCCTGTGTGGACACATTAGTGAAAATCCTTCTATGTGAAGGCGGGGACATAGAACAGTGGCTCGAACCTCGAAACATATCTTTGTGTTTGCGATTGATCCACTATCTCTTAACTCTCTCTCTCTCTTTTATATCTTGCATTGATTCATATTGCTCATATCTTATATGCTTGATATTGTTTGTGTGCCTCACTTGTGTTCAACCAAGAGAGGTTTACATAGCACCTCAACTCTTATTTAGAGGAATTTAAGGGAGATAGTTCAGAGCCTTTCACCGGGAATTCGGCCACACTTTTTGGTTACACTAAGCGTGTTGCAATTAAGTTTTAATTCCGCATCAGATTAGCCATACACCTATTCACCCCCTCTAGGTGTACTTTCAATTGGTATCAGAGCCTACGCTCCTGATATTAGGTTTAACCACCTAGGAGTGAGATCTTGGTTAGCTAATCTAATTTTTGCACTTGCACACATATAATTTACAATCATAGATTTCATGATCCCTCCTATGTTTGATGTTTCTAACATCGATGTATGGAAGCTTAAGATGAGTATGCAGCTTAAGACCTTAGGAATGCATGTTTACCTTGCTACTACCAAGAAATCCTATCTTGATAATAACAAGCATATAGAGGCCAATGCACAAGCCCTAGAAGCACTTAGATGCACTCTAAGTAAAGAATATTTATGTATGATTTCTCATTGTGATTCCGCTTTTATAGTGTGGAACACTTTGACCTCTCCCGCGCTACAAACGACGAAATATGTGGAAGAGGAATCTAGTGGAGATGAGTCAACCAACCTTGCTAATGGTCCAAGGGAATGACTCCCTTGAGGTAAACTAAGATACTCAACTAGATAATTGTGATAGTTCTTCAGGTGATGATTATGTGGATGCTGATGCTTTAAATGAAGAACTATCTATTGTGTGTAAAAAATTGTTAGAAAAATATAAACTTTTGAAAAAGAAAAATTTTGTATTAGAAGAAGAAAATAAAAATTTATTTTCTAAACTTGATATTGCTTTGCTGAGAGGGATGAGATTTCAATTGAAAGGGACTCATTGAAATCCCAACTTGATCTTGCTCTAAATGAAAACAAAATTTTGAAAAATAAAAATGATTGTAATGATGTTTTGAAGAAAAATGAGGTTTTATCTTCAAAACTTGAAATTGTTTTAAAAGAGAACCAATTTTTGAAAAATAAAATTACTTTAATTTCAAAAGAATTGGATTTAGTTTCAAAGGAAAATACTTCTTTGAAAAATAATTTTGATGCTCATGTTTGTCATTTTCCTATTGCTTCTTCTTTCATTAATAAACATGTTGGTAGCTCCACTTTGTCTTCAAGCATTAAAAATGATATATGTATGTTGAAAAAAAGTGTTGATTATTTGGGCTCCACTTTGAGCCAATGTGCCATGAACCACACACGGTTGAAATCCATGTTTCACAAGAAACATGCTCCTCCTATGCATGCACACAAATCACGGCATACACATGTCTCTCACATTTATACAGATAACACCATGTATGCTCATGTGTATACATGTACACATTGTGATCATAAGGGCCACCTTACAAAATTTTGTTATGATATGATTAATGATTCAAATTTTGCAAATGAGTTTGTTTGGATAGGAAAGGTGCTAACCCCCATGGACCCAATAAGATATGGTACCAAAAGCCACTCTTATTTTATTTGATGTAGGTATGGGCTCTCACTTTACATGAGAGTATTGGTGCCTTGATGGTGGATGCTTTTGTGCTTGATGGACACTACTTTGGATGCATCACCTTCAAGGATGATTTGGTGGGAGGACCACCATGATTTGGAGATCTAAAGATTAGCGTTAATAGTTTTGGTAACCATCTCTAACTCCTTATTAGTTTACATGCTTTCATATTATTGATTTTTAGCATGTATTAGTTTTCATGTTTTTCATGATTATTATGTTAAATGTCATGATAATTAGACTTGTGATATACATATGTAATATTTGAGATACACCCATGTTTTATATGGATTTATATTATTGTGTTCTCATTTTACTTTAGCTATGTTGTATATCCTAGTCTAAGACATGTGCATTTACTTAATGATCGTATTGGTTTATGTTTTTGTGCTTCATGTTTTTATTACATGTTTAGATGTAAATTTTCATTAAAACTTGTGTATATACTTGTACAACTAATGAGCCATATTTGATTTTTTTTATGTTTGTGCTTAATTGCTCATTTGTACCCATTAGATGTACTAGTATAGCCTAATTTTGATGATTCTTGCATTGCAACTTGTATTCCCTATTTTTTGACATGTTTTTATGATAATGTGTTTAGCTTCATGTATTATCAATTTTGTTTAAAACTTTATATATACATGTATACCCTTGAGTCACTTGCTTTTCATACAAATTCTATTATGGACTCATTTGTGTTTGGGTTATGTATGTATACTTTTAGTTTTAACTAAACATACATATACCTTGGAGTATATTTAGTTTTGATGATTTTCATTTTTTTTGATAAAGGAATTTCATTTGAGCTTAAATGCCCTATTTCTATGATTTTGTTGATTACATGACTTTGTACACTCACATTACTTGATGTTTTCTCATGACTTTATTTCCATGAGTCTTATATGTGCTTTATAGACTTTGAGTGTCCATTGTTAAGTGATTTTCATGTTTTCATAGATATATTCTTATTTTATTCCTTACTTGAAGGACTTCATACTAGTTTTTAAAATTATCATAAAACTATTTGCGTATTTCTTCATTTTGGAAGAGTTTTCAATTATACTAAAATTATTTTCAAATTCATATTTTTGAAAATCCCTTCCTTCTAAGGACGGTTGGATGGACGACCATGCCTTGTATGCTCAAATTGAAAATCTTTTTAACATGCGCATGAAAGGGAGGTAGTATGAGTTATACACTTGATCCTCATTATATTTTCAATTGGTATCACAATTGATATTCTTTTGTATACTCATATTTGTATTTTCTATATATGTATGCTTCAAACTTCAAATAGTATCAATTTCGATTGGTATTTACATTTTCATACATATATATGTGATTTGATTGTGCTTATAATATCTTTACATCTTAAAGCACTTATTATGTTTATGCTAAGCTTGATTTATTCCTTAATGATAATTATTTTTCAATTGGTATCTTATACAAGCTTATGCATTATTTTTATTGTAATTCATAAAGGGGAGAAAATTAGTGTTTTATCTTTCAATCGATTTTATATTCAATTGGTATCTTACTCTCATTCTTTATGATGAAAAATACTTTGTTTTGATATATGCTAACATTTTCAATATTGGTAGCAATAATATTAAATTGGTATTATTCTCAATTTGATATCTTTATTGTAAAATGAGTGTATTTTCAAAGAAATATGGTTTCTATTTTCAATTAGTTTTTACTTTCAATTGGTATCAATATCTATAATATATATTTCAATTGGTATCAAAAATATATATATTTCAATTGGTATCAAAACGTACAATGTGTCATTTTCTATTGGTATCAAAAATTTACAAGTCATTTTAAATTGGCATCAAGATATTTTTAATTGGTATCTTTTAGTATCTAAAAACTTTGTTTACTTTCAATTGGTATCTCAAAAATGTTTTATTTTTTTCAATTGGTATCATAATGTTTCGATGTATACCTTTATCATAAATTGATGAATTTTTCAATTGGTATCATAATGTTTTGATATGTATTGCTTATATGTAAGGGAAACTTAACATCTTCTCTATATATAGATTCATGTTGAGTGTATCTCATATTGAGGATCTTGACCTCTCTTCTTTATGTCTTACACGTGTGTAGGGGGAGCTTCACATCTCCTTTTATACATTGTGTATTATACGTTATGTGGTTAGGATTTAGTCATCTCTTTTTCGTGTAATGCAATGTATGCAGGGGGAGTTAACTTTATGTCTCTTCTCTTCATAAATGTATATCGCATATACATCCTTCTTGTTTGATTTGACAAAAGGGGGAGAAAATTTTTTTGAGTTTATTTATGCCCCTTTGTTGATGATTTGACAAAAAGGGGGAGAGGAATTTTGGAGTTTTATATATGCATGTTTATTTCATTTCCTTGTTTTATACAAAAGGGGAGAAGAATTTTGAGTTTTGTATATGCATGTATGTTTTTATTTATGCAAAAAGGGGAGAAGTATTTGAAAAGTTTATTTATGTTATTTCCTCATTTATGCATATTTGTGTTGTTTAATTTATGCATTTCATTGAATATCTTTATGTTTATTGCTATGCATGAGTTTATGGAGAGTTTCTATGAAGCTTAACTTTAATCCATCCATATATAACTCCATGAGTTTTGTCATCATCAAAAGGGGTGATGTTGGCCCGAGGTCCATCACTATAGTTTTGATGATGATTAACTCATTTATTATATTTTACTAATAATCTTGTGTTTAAATAGTTTCAGTGATTGACCAAGATATTAGTAGGTGTTTAGCTTCAACAAAGAAGTTTTGGAGTTTTCACTTGTATATTCAAGAGCTCGAGCGTCAAAATCGCATCTAGCACTCGGTTGGAGTCAAGCTCGTTGGATCGTGTTTGTATCGAGTCGGCTTGGAGATAAGAAGACCTCAGTTTGTTTAGTTTAGTATGTTTAGATCTTGTGTAAAGGTAGATAGTGTTGATATGCTCAAGTTCACACGCACAAAAGTTTAGAGTTTATTGGTTTTGGTTTTTAGTTTAACCAGTTTTGAATTTCATGTCAAAAACATAGATATATATATCTTATATGTATATTGGATTTATCCATATACAATATGCTTCAAAGTTGTTTCAATATCATGTTTTTGTATTTATACAAGTTTTGGAGAAAAACGGTTTTCCATTTCAAAAATCCAAGTTTTGAAAAATACGGATTTTGTGTTTAAGATAAATTTCAATATCACAAAAATGGTTCAAAACATTTATAAATGTGTTGAATTTTGGTCACACATATTTATATTTCAAAGATCTTAAAAAAACTTATTTTTGTAGAATTTATGAGTTTTTATGGGATTTAATTGAGTTAAAAAGATAAGTTTTCAATACCCTTTAATCCCAGTCAGACTGCTTTGGCGGTCGACCGGATGGTCGACCGGACCAGGAGTCGGTCGACCGTCATAGTCAACCGATGTGCACAGGACGTGCACAAAGGCCAGCCTATTCGAACGATCAATCGCGCGGTCGACCGACTGAAAGCACCCCACTCTCGGGTGGGGGCCGGTCGACCAGGCGGTCGACCGATGGCTTTGGCCCGATCGACCGGGCGATCGACCTGAGGCACAACGGCATAAAAATGACCGTTGGCCGATCGACCGGGCGGTCGACTGGAGGCACAACCGGTCTACCGAAAGGGCAGTTTTGCCCATTCCTGGCTGCCAACGGGCAAATTTTTGAGTGGGTATAAACACCGATCTCTTGAGCTGGTTTTTTCATGGTTTTTGAGAGCAAAATTTTCCCATCTTCTTAAGTGTTTTAGCAACAAGTTTCAAGAGTTTTTGGGTCAAAAAGATTTATCTTTATTTGTTTTAAAGTGTTAAAAATTCAAAGAAAAGAGATTCTTTTGGGAATTGGTTTTTGATCTTGATTTCAATATCTATTTGGAGATTTTTTCAAGAGTTTTTTCTTTGTGATTTTTTTTCAAACTCTTTATTTTCTCACACTTGAGCTATCTATATTAGAATCTTATTTTGGTGAGAAAATTGGTTTGTGGTTTATTGAGACCACCAAGTGTTGTAATCTTTTATTTGCTTTGAGTATCCCTCTTGTGTAGAGGTGATTGTGAGGTTGTGTTGGTATCTCTCTAAGTGTAGAGGTGATTGTTGTTAGAGTGTTGGCTTAGTGCCTTATCCCTCTAGTGTGAGGTGATTGTTGTTTGGCTAAGTGCCCATCCCTCTAAGTGTAGAGATGATTTTGTTATGCCTTGCCTCTTGTGTAGAGGTTGTGTTTGTTGGAGAGAGAAGTTGTGTACTCCTAGTTTGTATTACCCAAATCCTCAGTGGAGGTTCCCTATGTGGGAAGTCCTGTGTGGACGCATTAGTGAAAATCCTTCTGTGTGAAGGCGGGGACATAGAGCAGTGGCTCAAACCTCGAAACATATATTTGTATTTGTGATTGATTTACTATCTCTTAACTCTCTCTCTCTCTCTCTTTTTTATATCTTGCATTGATTCATATTGCTCTTATCTTATATTCTTGATATTGTTTGTGTGCCTCACTTGTGTTGAACTAAGAGAGCTTTATAGCACCTCGACTCTTATCTAGAGGAATTCAGAGGAGATAGTCCAGAGCCCTTTACTGAGAATTCGGCTACACTCTTTGGTTACACTAAGCGTATTGCAATTACGTTTTAATTCCACATTTGTTATTAGATTAGCCATACACCTATTCACCCCTTCTAGGTGTACTTTCACGAGAGACAGGGGATACGAGTGCATTAAAGGAAGGGTCCCGGAGAGGATTTACTTATGGAGGTCTTTTTTTGGATGCAAGATGGGAAGATGACATGGATTTATATGATGACCTGGACGGCTGGTGTTAGGAAGGAGACGAATTACCAGGGGAAGACTCTGAGAAAAGCATGGATGATAGCGAGGATTGCAGTACCAGTGGGGACTCGAGTGGGAAGACTCTACCTTATGACGGATGAATCTATGGGCAATTACTTTTGATATGTGTATATGTGTGTGTGTGTGTATATATATTATATATATATGTATAAGTCTAGTGTGCTAGCTGATGGACATCTTAGGAGTTTTTATTGTATATGCCCTGGCACATCTTGTATGCATGCATGTGGGTTAGTTCGGATATCTAAAGGGGTAGATATATCAATGTAATATTCTTGTATCCGTTTTGGGATATATATATATATATATATATAGCAAGTTACTTATTTGCAAATGACAATGGATGTTGTTATATAGAATTCAGATACTAAAGTGATTGGATGAAACTAAGAATTTTATCTGAATTGTTTTCATATATGTGAATTATGTTGACTAGACGTCCTTATCTTATAGGAAGGACGCATGGATCTAAATCAACCGCCACCTGATGAGCCATTGTAATACTTGCCTTAACTAATCACCTTTTTCTTAACATTAAAGGCTTTAGGGAGGTGATGTGGAACAAGTATTCATGTAAGATACCTATATTATACATTATACAATACATATTAGTATGAATATATTGGTATGTATGCATATGGATTTATATACATACACATGCATGTTGACTTTGTTACCATACCCTCACCATACTTGTGGGTACAAGTACTTCATGAAGGGGGGAGGGATGGGAACCTTACTTATAGGTGTAAGGTATAGGTGTAAAGGGATGGTGTTAGGGGGCACTTGTCATGATTTTATTGAAGGGAATGGAGTATAAATAGGGGAAAATGAAGAGAACAATCTCATTTGGCAACACCCTCTCTCTCTCTTCATTCTAACTTCACAAAAACTTCTCCCTCTCTTCCACTTTGCTGCCAACCAAGAAACAGCAGCAGCAACACATCTTCTTCCCCTCCATTTTATTCACTCACTCTCTCTCCCCCCCCTCTCATTCCCTCACAAACCTTCCTTTACTTCCTTTATACTAAAAAGGCTTCCTTTACCTATTTTACCTCCTCCAAAGACCAAATAGAACATGGTAAAGTGGTGATCTAACATCACCATTAGAGGAAATTCTTGAAGACAAGGTTGACCTAGAATAACAAGTTAGGAGGGTGATATTGGTTGAAAAAGGTGAGCAAATCCTTAAGACTACTACCCCTCTTATACTCTTTTAACTAAGAACTAATCATGATGTTGTTATGGCCTTGTAGACTCCATTATAGAGAGTGACCAAGCGTGATAAAGGGATATTCTCTACAAGGGTGAGTAGAACATCTGGACCCTAGTATAATAGTAGGTGGTGTAAAGCTTGAAATAAGTGAAAATTTCTAAATTATAAGTGAACGTGAAATTGAATGATAATGCATGTGTATGGTTTATAGATTTTATGTATACATAATCTTATGGCAATCATGTTGTAGTTATTTTCATGTATGTTTAACATTGTGTATGATTGTGTGTATACATGATAGTCAACCACATACCTTTTTAGAGAAATAGTTCTATGAATAAATATGATACTTGATGCTATGCATATAATTTTGGCTACGCATATATTAAGATGAAATGATACGTTGGTTATCTTGAAAAGGCTTGCATGTTGTTAATTTAGCGAGTGGTTACTTATACATGTTAATGATTTCCATAATGTTGGCATCATGTAAAGTAGAAATCTTGAGAATCATTTATGTTGGCATTGTTTTATTAATCCTCGCATGTTGTTATTACATGAAAGATATAATTGTTGCATATTTGGAGGAAGGGACCGGTTGAACCGGAGGTGACCGAAGGGGAGAATATACGATAATGTATAGGAGGAAGGGACCGGTGGAACCGGAGGTGATCGAAGGGGAGAATATTGCGTTGAATAACGTATAGGAGGAAGAGACTGGGTTTAACCGGAGGAGACCGAAAGGGGAGTCCAACTTTATGTTTAACAAGTGTGTTATTACGGTTGAGATGGAAAACGTATGTTAAAACTATAAGCATTGATATTTATAGACTCTGTGATAGTCGACTTACCTAGGCAATTTTAGCAGTATTAGTCGACTAGTTCTTGGGCTAAGTCGACTATAGATGGGAATAATGGGTAGACAAGTCCTTGGAAACCACCCTTAGTCGACCATATATGATAGGTTAGTCGACTAGCTCAGTTATAGGCAATAATTAGAGAGTGAATATCATCTTTGGGTCTAGATTAGTCGACTATAGTTGGTAGACAGTCGACTAGTATAATGGTTAGTCGACTACCTAAGACAAGATAGTCGACTATCTTTAATTACAAACAGCCAACAGAGAGTACACATCTTTTTGAGACAGACTTAGTCGACTATAGACAGTTTTGTAAGTCGACTAGTACCAAGTGAAGTCGACTATACGAGATAGGGTAGTCGACTAGGTAAGTCATTGGCAGCCAACAGTGAATAAATATCTTTTTAGACAGAACCCAGTCGACTATAGCTTCAATATAAGTCGACTGATAGTAGTGTTAGTCGATTATAGGATCGAGCAAGTCGACTATTATGACCCATTTCTGTGTTTTGGTCATGACTTCAGCAATTACCCAAAAATTGTGCAAAAATAGTATAAATTATAATTATTAACCTGATGATAAATCCCTAATAGACATACATAATGGTCATGCATATGTTATTGTTTTACTCACTGAGCTGTCAAGCTCACTCTGTTATATTAATCACCTTCAGGTTTGGATAAAGACAAGGGACCCGCTTAATGACAATACGGGCTAGGTGGCAGCGGGAGATATCTTTACCCTTTTTGGCATGTTATTTTGATATGTATATATTGTTTAAGAAAAACTATGAAAAACTTCTATGTTGATGCTTGCCATAAACTTTATAAAATATTGAAATGCTTGTATTATTAAGGTGACTTGACTCAGATACTGTGTAATATTGTGGAGTTTATGGAATAGATAATATGTAGGCTATGTTTTCAAATGGATTGTCAGATCAATGTTTTGGAAATATGATAAATCATGCTGAGATCATATATGCACATAAAGTGAAAATGTTGTAAAGTATTAAGTAGGCTGATGTTAGCCGAAATTAAAGTGTTGTATCATGATGGATTTCACGTTTGGATTAAGGATAACCATGATGATTGTGATAACTGAAAATATTTAGACTGGGACTGTTACAGTTACTATCAGAGTTAAGGGTTATAGGTAGAAGGAGAAGGTTAAGTCGGAGGTAGGAGGCAATAGAATTGTTAGGCTTAATATGTGTGGATATGTGATTATAGTTAGGTAGTAGGTTTTATGTGACGGATTAACCATGAGTCAAGCAGTAATTGATTATTTCCTCGCATTAGAATCAGGGTGCCCGCACATCCTGATTCGGGT